>JAUZNJ010031869.1:0-13990 GCA_034780135.1 Jordanella pulchra | reverse complement strand
GATGGCCGTCTCGTTGTTGCCCCTCTAGTGCACCTGTTGTTAATTTCATTAACACCAAAGCAGCTGAAACTGATTAATAACCCCCTCTGCTACTTACCCGACCAAATCAATATCCCAAAAGTTTAATTAACTTGATGCTATTCTCTGATTACAAAGTGTTCCTTTAATTTTTTTTGAGTAGTGTAGATGAAACCCAATGCATTTTTACTCCTTCCGTCAAAGTCCCCTGTTTGTTCAATTTTAAGTGTTCCACAGTCAGTAATGATTTTAATTGCCATGTAATCTGCTGGTTCTGGTCCACAGTGTTTCTTTAGTCAACTGACACACACCATCTACCATTACGTTTTAGAGCAATTCATGCTTTGTTCATCTGAAAAGTTATTTTGGTTGTACCATTATAAGTAGTCTTAAATTTAGCAACGGATATACATTTTTAAGCTAAGATTATTATTAACATATGGGACTTTAAACCTGGATATGAAGTGGAACATGACTTAAATTCTGTAGAAGCCTCCATTTTGCTAACAATTAAGTAAATGTTAGTTTTGAATTACATAGCAAAAAAGGAAAATTCTGGACAGACAGAAGGTAAAATAAGTTAAAAAGTATTTTTTAACTGCATACTTGATATATCATCCTGATATGTTATTGAAGGAGACAATATGCTGATTTCAGTTTCCACCCCAAGGGCCATAGGTTTTGCTTGGCAATGTAAAAAGTGCAATACTTTGCAGCATTGACCTGGTGACAAAGGTGCTATTCATCATCAGTGTAGTGCATTGACATAGAAGCTAATGAGGTTTTTGGTAATGCTAAGCAACAGAAACTTTTAATAGGGAAAAAAGATGGATACAGGTAAAAAGAAGCATGAGATGAAAAATTGTTGTTAGAGAGCATTTCCATAAAAGCTGAACAAGAATGGGAAGGTGCCCTACATCTATTGTTCTCTTTATTAGATTTATAAGTGATCAATTATTTTCCCCAAAGAATGTTCTTGCTATTTTTGATATAAATTGAGGAGAAATTATGTGCAGAAGCCTGTTAATTAACTGATGCATGCAGTTATTGGAGAGGTTGCTCTTATGTTTGCCATTAGTTATATAACCACACATCAATGACCTGAAGTTATTGCTGTATGGAAGTGTGCGTATGCATGTCTTGCAGTACATTATAAGTAAGTGTTGAGTTGCACTGAACTGGAGCCTAGCCTGTCAGTTAGCAGAAAAAGATGGGCTACCCAAATCCAAACATTGGCACTTGCACCAACAAATCAACCACAGAACACTCCCTCCTTCCGTCTGTCTATTCATCCATCTTGCCAAAAACTTTCATATTCCACGCTCAACTGTTAGTGGTATTTTAACAATGTGGAAGAAACAAGAACAACAACTCCATCACAAAAGATTCCATTACAAGGACATGTAAAATTACAGAGCAGCATATTTTGCTCTAAATGGTGTGCAAAGGTACCTGACTTTCTGTGGACCCAAGAGCTGCAGAACTGTATGTGGCTTCAGGGTTACAGGGTAACAATGTGTGGAGAGCTAAATAAAGTGTGTTGCATGGCTGAGCTGCTGTATCCATGCCATTGTCCACATTGCAAATTGGGCTGTCGTTTGGAGCTGGGCTTGGTTCCTTAGACTACCTTAAAGGGTTTTTTTTATCAATATGGTGTACATTTTTTTTGTCATTTTCAGTTCTCAGGAAAAAAGTTGTCAGTTCTCAAGTATCAAGAAAAAATTTTGTCAGTCCTCAGGAAAACAATTGTCAGTTCTCGTGTATCAGGAAATGGAGCTCTCTTTTATAATCATTGACTTCATACCCAACTGGGCAGATGTTTTAGTTTAGCAAGCTACATTCTCACCTAACAATATCTTCCAAGATTGTTTTTGGTTACATAAAGGGAAATTATTTTTAACCACTTTTTGCCACCATTGTCCCCCATTGCTTCCCAAGCTGATTAAATTGCCTTGACCCGCAATGACTCATGGGAAATGGAGGACCAAAAGGGATAATCTGTATCCCACACTGCAGCCTGCCTCAGATAAAGCAAGCGCATCTTTAATTTGTAACAGTGGCAGATGGGGAAGTTATCAAACAGTTCAGGCCTGTATCAACACCCATGGCTAGTTTAAGTTGTTTCTATCTGTAAATATAGCTTTTGTGATGAAAGCTTCACAATCTGAAGACAACTTAACAAAACACAAATCAAGCAAAAGTAAAATAAAAGGGAGAGCTTCGCGTAGAGCTTTTTTTCTGATACCTGAGAACTGACAATTTCTTTTCCTGAGACCTGACCACTGACAAAGTTTTCGCGAGAATCGAGGATGTCCTAAAATGTACATCGTACACCAAAGCAGGTCAAGTTTTAAACCAGAGGGGATTAAACAGAATTTCAGAGCAAAATTTAGTAAAAGTACCCTGGGATATAAAAAGATCACCAGTGTTGAAGAGCCAGAAATAATGTTTATGGATTATAATTATGTTTATAAAAAGTAATCAGCTCTTAGCGCAACTCTAAGCAGCGTATTGACCTGGTTAAACTCTGTGACAGCTGATTTCAAAATGAATTAAAAATTAACATTCAGCTACTGTTATTCTGTTCTTAATCACTCATGAAGTTCTCATTGACATGAATTGTTTGTACAGTTTGTTTTTAATTTTTGTGATAGAAAAAAGAATGGTTTGATCATTGTTCAATGGCTCTGAGCAACTTTGACCTGAGGGGAGAGAAGTTTTTATCTTAGTTGATAGTTGCAGTTGACCCATTGAGTGTGATGATGTCTTCTAAGGGTTTTGATTAGCAAATAGACTGGTCAGTTTTCACCCACTTGTCTGGTAATTCCACAGCAAGGAGACATGCCCGTGTCCCCAAGGGGGCGTGTTTAAATTTTAAATTGTCTGTAAGTGAAAGAAACATAAAGCTAGCTCACAATTACTGGCTAATGAGCAACCTGGACAACATGCTTGATGAAATATTTGTGGGATGAAATGTTTCAGCAGTCCTAGAGCACTATGTCTACAGCTCTTCCACCAGAGAAAGGAGGAAGTTTATCATGCCTGCAGTTGTAGAAGATTATAAGATCATTCCACTGTTTAGGTGGTGTATCGGCCAAATGGCTTTCTCTGTTTTCTCAGTGTTTTTGTGATACACACTTAAGCTCACTAAAAGTCATCCTCGCTACAGTGACTTCTTTTTAATTAAAGAGCTCTCTTAAAGCCTAAGGTGCTTTTTGAATAACTTTTATCTCACAGAGGTAAATAAAATCTTAACGATTGCTTTAATTGAACAATGTCACTGGGAGCTACATTTAGTCTTAAGATTCTCTGTGAATATGGGCCCTGGTTTTTAGTTCTAGAGGTAAGCACTTGAATTGATTCAGTTTAAAAGGGCCCTGCTTTCTTTGGCTACCTGTTAGCACCTTTTACACTGTGCTTTAATGCTATTCACTGCAAAAAGAGTAACAAACAACTGTAAATATTATGTAAAATACTGCTGCTCAAAATTAAAATATATTGAGTATTGTTAAAGACTATGGCTGAGTAAACATGTTAAATTATGTTTAAATCAAAATGTAATATCAGATTGATCCGGTATTTGTGCTTATAATTCATATTGATTTAAGCTGAAAACATGTCAGGCACTTTGAATGCTGGCATTTGCTGTTATGGTATATAGCAGATATGTTGGAAAAAAGATGGGTTGTTAATTAGAAATAAGAGGGGGGAGGAGGAGGTGGAAACCAACAGTGGAGCTTCTTAAATATGGTGAAGGAAGTTTTAAATAGTTTTAAATATGGTGAAAGAGTTTTGTGTGACAAAGAAGGATACTGAGAGAGGGTAAATAATCAGCAGCAGAGAACGATATGAACAGCAGTAGTCAGAACAACATTGAAAATATACAGTTTTTCCATTTATATTTAACTTTTTTCTTCTGCTATTTCTCCAGCCCGGAAGCAAGAGAATTGTCTTTTCTGTGATGCCACCTCATCCTGTGTTGGTGTTGCTTATTTATTGTTAAAGCTGCTGTAGCATGATATGATTGACCTTGCAAGCAACATAAATTGTCGCAAGATTTGTAAATTCAGAAACTCCCAAAAAAATACATCTTGCCTGGAGCCAGTAGATGCTTTAGTCTCGAGACAGAAATGTTTCGAACCAATGAGATGCAGTGACATGTATGACGTCAACCAGAGACGAAAGGCTAAAGGAAAACAAATGTGGCTGCACCATTTTCAGCTAGAATACCCTCTATGTCTTTTTGAAATATTAGCCAAAGGACTTTGTTTTTGCCTTTGTAGGTGGCTAAAAATGCTACATTGGAGGCAGGTACCTAATCAGCTTGAATAATTGTACTGAATGTCCCTCCTTTTTGCTGTCACTCTACATGTGACTATCCAGATCCATAAGTGTAGTTTAATTTGAATTCTACATTGCATCAATCTGGCTTATGCCAGGTTATGGTATGATGCTACTTCTGGTAATTAGGCCCTTCTGATTTAAATTATCAAATTACAACCTTATCAAATCCTTAATGGTCAATCAATTGATTAATGTATGTTGAACCAGAAAAAGACAAATACCATTCAGGATGCCAAACATTGAGTACTGACCTAAGACAACTGACCTAAGATAGACTGCAATGGAAAGTATTTACAGTAATAACAATGTACTAAATGATAACTCTTCAGGAGCAGCATCATTAATTGATCTGGTGTGAAAATGTCTTAATTAAAACCAATTTCGCCTTTTATGGAAGAGAGAAAAAAAAATCTCATACACGAGAAGCTTTTTGCAGTTTACCACAGGCCTTGTCGGACACAATGTAAACAAACATATGTTGGTCAAATAAAATTTAAAAACAATTTTTTTGTTTGTTTTTTTTATTATTATTTTTTTATGTTTCGTCAGCAGTGGCTTCTCCTTAATTGAGGACCACGTTCCAGGGGCAGGAGTCTCAGTAAAGAATCCCAGACTTTCCTTTCTTCTGACAACTCCTCCACCTCTGCTTGAAGCGCTCTTAGGCCAGCAGAGAGATATAGTCCCTCCAGCTTGGAGGGAGGTGTCTAGGGGGCATGCGAAAAAGATATCCGAGCCATCTCAGCTGACTTCTCTCCATCTGGAGGAGAAGTAGCCCTACTCGGAGCCTCTCATGCATGACTGAGCTCAGACCTATCTCTAAGGGATTGTCCAGCCAAACCTGCAGAGAAAGCTCATTTCAGCCACTTGTATCTGGGATCCTGTTTTTCAGTCATGATCCACATTTAATGGTTTTAGGTGAGGGAAGAAATGTAAATCAAGAGCTTTGCCTTTTAGCTCAGCTCTCTCTTTACCACAACAGCAGAGATTTTGGTTATTTATCAAGGAGGTCCTCAGTCCTCCCATCACTCATGAACAGGACCCCTAGATACTCAAACTTCTCCACCTGAGGCAGGAACACGTCTTCAACCTGACAGGAACAGGCAACCTTTTTACTCTCAAAAACCATGGCCTAGGACTTGAGGAACTGATTCTCATCATGGCCACTTTGCTCCAGTGCATGGTGTGGGTCTTGGCCGGAGGGAGCCTGCAGAATCACAGTGTCATCTTTAAATGGCAGAGATTAAATCCGCCGGTCCCCAAACCAGATTCGTTCTGCCCCTTGCTTGCACCATCGCTCTTCTCCCACTTCATCAGTCAGGGTCGTGGTTGGGCCGATGCCGATCTCTGAGACTTTGGGCATCAAGCGGGGTGCACCCAGGACAGGAGGCCAGTCTGTTGTGGGGCAACACAAAGACGTACAACAATGCGCACACACTCAAACCTAGGGAAAATTAAGAGATGCCAATTAACTTTGTTCTGCCCTTTAATTTATTGTAAAATAGGTTCTTAGTTTTAATTTTTGTGTTAGATTCATAAGGCTTTTATTTTGAAGGTCATGTAGGTCTGGGACAGGAAGTCAGGCATTTTTTGTTAGGGTCCTTTACTCACACAGGAGGAGGTGAATTCGTCACCATCACTTGTTTGTTTAAACCATCAACATCACCGTCTGTATGTGTTAATTTAATATTCATGAGTAGATTTCATTTAATACTATATTTGTTAAGAATGTGTTCTTTGTTATAATGTTTTGTACTCATAGTAAATACAGTTATCTTATTTTTGTTACAGTTTACTCCATGTCATACGAGTGCTTGGGTCATTAAAATAAAAGCGGCAGTAAAGCGGCTGTGTTGGCAAAAACACAAGGAGAACAGAATAAACAGTCATGTTTTTAGACTGTGGGAGGAAGCCGGAGTACCCGGAGAGAACTCACGCATGCACGGGGAGAACACGGAAACTCCACGTAGAAAGACCCCAGGCCGGGACCAAACCCAGAACCTTCTTGTTGTAAGGCAACAGCGCTATCCACTGCGTCACGAGAGTGAATAACTATTAATAATATCCTGTTTATAATCATTATGAATATGAATAAATCATATTCATAATGATTATGAACAGGACCGCTGACAGAGTTATGCTGGAGTCCAACATGTACCGGAACAGGTTGGGGGCTGAAACAGGGGCAAAAACCACATTGCTCCTCCTGAAGCCAATATCTTAGAATCAGACAGGTTCCCCTCTCCAGCACCCTGACATAAGCCTTCCCAAAGAGGCTAAGAAGTGTGATCCAGATCCTCTGGTCCCCTTCTTATGGAGGGGACCCATCACCCAAGTTTGCCAGTGACACTGTCCCCCAACTTCCATGCAATGTTTTAGAGTTGTGTGAGCCACAACAACCTGACAACATCCAGAAACCTAAGGTACTCAGAGCGGGTTAGGCATCATGGAGCTTCTTGACCACCTTGGTGACTTCCACTTGGGTAAACACTTCTTCTGCCAAGGAAGGCATTTCAGCCAGGTTGAGGAAATCCTCAAAGTATTCCTTCCACTGTCCAGCAATGTCCTCTTTCAGGTTCAGCAGCTCACCAATCCCACTAATCCCAATCCCACTCCAGAGGTGGACAATTTGCTTGAATTTCTTTGGGGCTGGCACATACGCCATGGTCTTTCTAAGTATTTAAAATGTAATGTGCCAAAATGCAAAAAGGTTTAAGGGATTGGAAAAGTCACATTCATTGTCTGATTTTAATATATTTATTTATCTCATTAAATACTGTATTAATATGGGAAGGATCGTCCTTTTATTTTTTCATACATATTTTGCATATTTATTGAAAAGCAAGCAATTTCTTATAGTGTCTTTTGGATTTTCACAACTGAAAAATATCAGTACTGCAGTAACTTTTCTTTTGTACACAAACAACAAGAAAAAATAGCTAAATATGCAATGTTTAAAGCTAAGGTTTGACATGTCTTCATGACAAAAAACCCAAAACATCTCTGCTTTAGAACTAAGTTGAGAGGCTTACAAACAGAAGCTCTGTCAGCAGCTGAAGGGGGCAGTGATAAGATATGAGAGCTGGAGAAAACTGGGTGGTGAAGGGTTGACAAACACAGACACAGATTTACAGCAAATAACATCCTTAGGGGCGAAAAAAGGGGAGAGCGGGTGAGTTGAGCAAATAGTGGTAAGAATAAAAATAGCAACAAAAATAGGAAGATTCAGAAGAATACAGACACACAGATACAGATGTGACAAGACCCCCTGCTGAAGCCCACAGGAGGAGTGCAGTTATTTGACGAATAGATCAGTAGAAAAGTAAAACAATGACAAACATGCTCTCCACACTGGATGGAATGCAAAGAGATAATAAAGGGGAATTCAGTGAATTTGGTGGATCAAAGCTAGAATCAACCTTCACAGAATCGCACTGTAATTGGTGGTGCTAAAAAAATGCTTTTGAATTTATAAAATTTGCTCTGTTTAATGCTTGGTTTATTGTTGGCATCCTGTTACCACCTACTGTTCTCCCATTCCTTCTTACTTTTAGGTGGGGAAAAAACAGGCTATCCTCTCAACACAGGTTTTCAAGCTGAAAAAGTGATTATTGATAAGTTAAGTTTATCCAGACTGGCAAGTGAAGGTTTATATGATAAAAATGTTCTTAAGGGGAACTTTTAAATTTGGTGCAGACTTCAGTTGATTACTGCAACATGTATTTTCACTCTTGCTAAAGAGCACTGTAACTGGGTTATGTGTGCATGCATATAGAGGCCATACAAACCGAAATTTTGAACTTTTTTGTTCCAACTCCTGTAAGAAGCATAAATTAAAATTCAGAAATTACAGAAATACTTTACTTTACTGCACTACTCCATAAACTTCAGCCTGCTCTTTTGTTGCATGTCCTTTCGTTACTGGACAGACTGATTAATCCAGGTGTGTCTGACTGCAGTAACCATGACCACATTGGCCAGACACACCTAGATTAATAAACAAAGGTACTGGCTGAACTTCGCGAAGTAGTGGAGTTGGGTATATAGCCCAATAATGCGAAACTGTAATGCAAAACTATGACTCATCTTTTAAAGCCATTAATTATCTGATTTTAAAAATGTTGTATTTTTTTGATGCAAGCCCCTAAAAGGGTCTCATATGTTCCTGAAAGGTTTCAGAATAATTCATTTGGATCAACTTATCACAACCAAACATCCCCAAAGTCTGCAGAACATTTTCTGCTTTTATTATTGTTCATGTTTTTTTTTTTTACATTTGTTGTTTTTTGTTTACAACAGTTAAAGACACCAAAGGTTTGTTCTGTTTCTCCATCTTAGCGAGGCCCATGAAGCATCTGCATTAATAACACAATAAACTAAATTAAAGGGATGCAGCCCTAGTTTTGAGGTATTCTTTTTCAAAGATCAGGTTATATGGGCACAAATTTGACTGGAATGTATGGTTACCATTCTATTTTTCATTCATCAACTAATCCTGCAGTCTCCTTATTTGTTCTCTCTGCAACCAACTATTAATACCTCTATCTTTTCCCTTTTCTTTTTTATGTATCTATCTATCTATTTTTCAAATACCAACCAAGAATAACAGGAACAATTGAACTGACCACTATGAGGTGGGAGAAGAACAAACCGCAAGAGGGAAGTTCATTTTCTCCTAAACAAACTGTCAGGGTCTAGGATATTTTCATGTTTTTGTTTTGTGTTTTTTTCCTTTTCTGCCTCTAGATGAAGCCTGTGGCTGTGTTTGGACCAGTTCTTGCATGGTTGTTTCCTGTCTGCTCATTAGTGGAGTTTATATGTTGCTGACTGTCGGTTCTTCAACACCCGAGTGTTTACCTTCCATAGTATTCAGTGCCCTCCAGTGTAAGACCTAGAACTCTATGTGTCAATGAACGATTTTTTGATTATTTGTTTTCCTTCTGTCTCACAAGGTGCTCGATCCTTCCAAGGACACCTGAGGGATCTCTGTTAAGACCTCCCCTGTTCTTGCTCAGTGCTTCTGGTTGCTTCTGGTCCCAGAAGTTACTCCTTCAAGCAAACTTACATCTTAAACCAAGTTCTCTGCCGGAGGTCACAAGTGTTTACGAACCAGGTACCCGTAACCCACCGCTACAGTAACACCGATTCATTATCTTTTCTCCTTTCCAACATTTGTGTGAAACCTGATCTCCCCATTAAATCTTTGTTTTCTCAGTGAGACGAACCACAGACTGTTGCTCTCCGAGAGGAAGATTCCTCATTGCATTTTGTTAAGATCCTACAATAAACCTTTTAATCATCTATTGTCTCCTGTGGTGTTCTGCGTTTGGCTAAAGAATAAAAACCCAACATGACACAGCAAGACTGGAAAAATTTTGAATCTGACTTAAGTCACGTTTCTTATCCATTGAAATATTGTGATGATTGGTTCAAACTTCAGCAAGTTAACTTCAACACCTCAAGATACCTAAATTTGTTGTCTTACTGTATGGTGACTGATTTGCCCTTACTGATGACAAGCAATGGAAAAGGTTTTACCAGAAATGTGGACCGTAAAAGCATGTACTATCTACAATGTAAACCTCCCTATTTGATCTCTGAAGTTTAATTTATTCCTAATTAATTTCTGATGGTGAATGTGTTTGATTTTCTTTCATCTCACACTGGGTTGGAAGGAGTGGCTTAAAGACCTGCAAAACTTTTATGAATACGTTTTACATCTGTGGACATAGCTAAATATATCAATGACAAGCTAAGCTATGACTCCTATAATACTCAGGTTTGTGATTTTATAAAATATTTTAATTGAATCCCCTAAATTATCAGCAATTACCAAAATTTAATGGTAATGCCATAAAAGTTACTAAACTCTGCAGACTGGATTGGGAGATATCAAAGTTGACAACACTCTCATCGACACTTTCAGTGAACACATTTTGTTCTTTGGGTGGAAGTTGTCATTGTAAAAGCAAATATTGGCCTTTCATCTATCAGTGGAAATATTTACCATTAATACCTCTGGTAATGTCTGTCTAGCAGGGCCTATAAGGCATCTTATGCAAAAATGGGGTACATAAAAAAATCATCATAAACTCAGACATAATAATAACAACATAGTTGAAATAAAGGTTTGTACAGATATGTTTTAGAAATAAGCAATACAATACAAACATGTTTGTGTCATTTAGGTATAACTTTGTAAAAGCTAAATTCTTCTCCCACATTCTTTTTTGGAAAAAAAGGATTATTATATTTCATAACAACCATTTCACAGAAGATGCACACTTGTTAATTTTTTTAATTACAGACTTCTATAGTCTAAGACATTGTTAGATGACTATATCATCTAACAATGTTATAAACGTGAGAATAAAAATGTTTTTATGCTTATAAGTAAATGTTTCTCAATAATTGATTTAAAATTATTTGGAAAAAGTTTCTTAATGGTTCTACAACTGATGTCTGCAGAAGATATGATTATTATTATTGTTATTCTTCTCAGCATCATGTTGACGTTCAGCTGTTAACTGTAGAACATCAAAGGTCAGCATTTAGCCAGTAACCCCTGACTGCTGATTAACTACAATAGAATAAGCAAAGCATAGGTGTTTAGAATTTCAACTTTGTATAAAAACAATTAAAATCAAAGTTCTCAATTGCAAATGGCAAATAAGAGGGAATATTCAATGCTTGTACTTCTACAATCATTTTGGCTCTAGTAGCGACCCAGTTTCCTGTCTACCTACTTTCAGTATTTTCTGAAAGTAGGTAGACAGGAAACTGGGTCACAAGAGAGGGAAGGGACATTCAGCAAAGGTCAGCAAGGCCGAGACTCAAACTTGCGAAAGCTGGTATATTGGTCATGGGCTCTACCTCCACGCAGCAACAGCACCCCTCAAAGATTGTGGTTTTAATTAGTCAATTGTAACATGTTGGACCTTGGGCCTCAGTGATTAAATGTTATTATGAACTACATAAATCTGGAGCATTTAAGGCAGGATGTAAAATCAGTTCTCCAGGGCCAGTTTCCTGTAGGTTTTAGATGTTTTCCTGTTCTAACACTCCTGATTCATGATAGTTTTAAAACAGTGAAACTTTAGGAAGAAGCAGAACTCCGAAACGACCTTGGACATCTCTGATCAAAAGGAATAAGACATAAACGTTTTACACATCAAAATAAATACAAAACTGAAACTTTTTAAAAGGAAAGAAAAACGGAATAATAAAAACATTAAAACAATGGAATTCAACTGGAGCAAGCAAATCTGCTATTAAAAAAATGTTTGGGAGGGAGACCATAACTTTAGGTTAAATAACTTAAAACATGTTAAGAACACAGCATTTAGAGGAAATTATACTCTGTCATTGCAGAGTGATTCTTTGAATTGCTGTTTCAACAACTACTCTGTTTAATGGAAACTAATAATGTGGAAATTGCTTTCCTCCATTGTGAATAGCAGATGTGATTATAGTTTGATTTGGATGAGCCATTTTCATCTTTGTGAAGTGTAAAAGGTGAGCTAACGGTTAATTACAGTCCACATTATCATACTGCAGAAAATATTCCAATTTCTTTTTCATTGTACTTGGCAAAATGTGTGGGTTTTTTTTTCTTTGCAGAAAAAGTCTATTCCATGAGATTGTGAGGCTACTCCCCAGTGTGTGTATCTCTGAATGCACCAAACAATCCATTTTTTTTAAACATGAAGGAAGTGCTTAGAAATAGTTCACAGTTCAGGCAATATCTGCAACTCTGCAAAGAATTTCTCAGGTGCGGCACTGAGTGGAGGAGTTTTGCCATGCACTGAAAACCTCACTTCCAGACACAAAGAGAGCCTTGAGTGTAAATAGATTCTTTTCCAAAACACTTCTGTTTTGTTTTTTGTAGAAGACTTTGACTGAATCTCAGTTGTCTCTGCCTCGGGCTATCTACACTACCAGCATCCAATTCTTTATTCTTACCCCTTATTAGTTTTCCTTACACACTCCCATTTGTGTAAGCATCCTCTTTATGTTTACCTCATTTATTTTGACCTTTGTTTCTCATTTAGATAAAACCTTTCCGCACCACATAATTATTCAATACAAATTTGCAATGTCTCAGAATGTTATGTGCAGAGACTGTATACGTATTTATTAGCGTATTTTCAGAACTATAGTAGATGTAAGTGAATACATTTTGTCTCAATAAACTATAATCAGCAAAGGGCTCATGTGTTCAGTTCAATCGCATCCAAAGTTCTAAATCCAATTCAAAAATGTTTGAAATTCATATTACAGTAAAAAAAAACAACTCCTTATCATGTTATACCCTTTCCATCTAATTCAGTTATTTCTAATATTATATAAAATTTGTTCAATAGTTACAGAAAGACTATGTTTTAAACCAGCAGCCTCCATTAAAGCTGCTAAATAGAAACAATCCTTTTGAAAACCCAACAACATAAATATAAATCTTCCTTTTTGTTTTATGTATTGATTATCTATGAATACTTTTTAAGAGAAAATCTAGGTAAAACATTGAAAGTGTAAATAAAAAATGTTAGTGGCCATTGGCATAATCTTTTCTCATGAGTGGATTTTGATGTACAAAATTAACAACAATATTTTGGCAATGAAAAATTTGAAGTTGCCTTTTCAAACTATATTTAAATTGTGACAAAACCTTAAGCTGGAACCTTTATGCTGAAAAGCCTGCCGATTTGACTGAATCAAAATTATTAAAAAAAGAAGGTTGCTCTTTAACTAAAGGTAACCCTTTTATTAAAGTAAGTAAAAAGTTTAATGTTTTAGAATCAAACTCAGAATTAGCCCTACTAGACACAATTGTGTATTTACCCTGTTGGTATTTATTACATTTTTATATAAAGAAACTACAAAAAAGAAAAGCATATTGTGATGATGTGAAAAACGGGCTTTTCTCACTGCACATTAACTGATGATTCAGGATGTAAGGTGCTCTTTGGGTTCACTAGAAAGCTGGTCTGGATGAAGAAACTATCTCTATGGTGGCTAATTTTTGCAACCCTATATTGCTGAGGGCAAAAGTCTAAGGAATTGTTAACCAGGATGTGAGAGATCTGCAGAGATGTTAGTTAACCTTCTCTTTATCTTAAACCTGTTTAAGTTCCTGACTATGATGATTATCTCCGGAGACTAAACAATGGCCAGGTAGAGGATAACCAAGGGCTTCTGTGAAAAGAAGTAATTCTTGAATTTCTGCAGGAAATACAATCGTTGTTGAGCATTCTTCCAAACTACATCTGCATTCTGATGTTGCAATTACTCAAAATATTGAAAGAAATCCACAAACATTTTGCTTGATTTTGGTTCCTTCTAACCTGATAAAAATCAAATAACTGTTGTCACTGGAAACGTTTGTATCTCTTTTAAGGATTAGAAAATGCAAAGATTTGGAGAAGCACAGAAAGAATGAAAACATGATTACAAATAGCATGTTGCAAGATTAGGAACAATGAAGCTAAATGCAGACAAACAGAAACATGTACATGACAACTGATTGTCTCACATTTTGGGCTATTGTTTAACAACTTTCTAGCTCAGTTATTTTTTGTAGATTGCTATGATTTATCTATTCTGATTTTTTAATCAACATCAATAATATACATAT
>JAUZNJ010031868.1:0-13991 GCA_034780135.1 Jordanella pulchra | reverse complement strand
ATGGATGGATGGATGGATGGATGGATGGATGGATGGATGGATGGATGGATGGATGGATGGATGGATGGATGGAATTCATATTTTCTAAGCATGCTACACTGATTGCACTTTAATAAGGTGCAAGCTGGATCAGGATTTCCTTTTTTAAAATGTGTTAAGGTTGAATCATAGTATACATAAATGAGCTTTATTAGCAACTGTTGGAAAGAGAAATTAGTTTTAAATTCAACAAGCCAATCTTCCTGTCACACTATTCATTACTGGGTATACCCCATAATATAACAAGAAAATAAAAGCACTTAAAATAAATTAATCTTTTATTACAGTAACAAAATCTGACCGTAAATAAATGAATCTTTTATTACAGCAACAAAATCTGACCGTAAACAAATACCTTATCCTTCTTTCTTTGGGTAAGACTGAAATAAAGCTTTTCTGCATCAAACACTTTAGACAAATCTGGCATAAAACTATGCAGGAATACATGAGACTTCAGGTCTACTGTTCTGTATGAGAGGCTGTGTGATGCTGTGGGCCTGCTTAGTATACAAAGGTAAACATCCCTCTGAATGTTTACACTTTGTGTAAAGATGATGACACAACATGTTTTTTTAATGATAAAAAAAATAAAAAACTGCTGTTTTTGTCAAAAGAAATCACCAAGCTAAGATTTTTTTTATAAACAAGTTTAAAATTGTGTTTTTCTACATCCTTTATGAGATAACAATACTAAAGTAAAATATCCATTTATTTCTAAGCTTTTCTAACCTAAGGAATGCCAAACCAATCAAATGTGTCCAACCCCAAATCACCATTACTGTAACCTTCTAAAACTCATTTAAAAAAATAATTTGGATATTTGGCATTTGTCCTAAATGTTAACTCTGATGTTAAGAGTGTCCATGAAAAATGAGTTCCTTCCTCACATTTAGAAATTATACACGTCTTAATGACAGCAGACATGCCTCCTGATAACCCAGTTTGTATTGGATTTTATTTTCTCTTCGCTGCTCAGTCAGTTTCTATTGCAGTAAAAAAATAATGATAAATCTGTGCCCAGCTTTGATCATCTACCAAATATTTATCTATTACACTACAGATGAGAATTAGAAAGGTTAAGTAGTGGTTCTGATTCAACTTCTCCAAACCAGCCTTATAAATCTTATGGAATAGCAGAGCCTTGTTGAATCTTCTTACAAGCTTTGAGTCTAAACACAAAATTAAAACTCAGTCAATTGTTGAAACATGTCACAAAAGAAAAGAATCTTAACATTTTTACAGATGATTAATTAACTTAATCTTCTCAAATTCATTATTCTTTTTATTTTGTTCCAGAAAAGTTATCCTTAATATCACATAGTTAGCAGAAATTAAGCAGGTTAAACATCTGTTTCTGAGGCCAAAAAGTGCAGAAACATCCATCCACTTCCTCTTTGTCAAGATCAGGTCATAAGAGTAAAAGGATTGAAATCCAGACGTTCCTTAAACCAGAAATACTCCACCTTTAACTGGGGAAGCCTTGCAACCTGGGATTCAGGAGGAGCCAGATGGGATATAGGATCCCTCCATCTTGTTCTGACTCTTATCTGGGGTCCCTGCCCAGTCAGAACCAGGGAGTTGAAAAAACCTTTTGAAATTGGACTCTGACAGATGCTCCCACTTTTTATGTGCCTAACTTTTACTTGTTGTGGACATCCAATGCTTAGCACAGCAATCCAAATAAAAAGAACACAGCTTCAATTAAAATCAGGAAACACCCAGTCACACCAGTGCAGGGAACGTCATTATTCCCATTACATAAATGTAAATGATTATTAGTGAATGAATAATTATTTAAGTTATCTCAAAGTGCACTGTGATTTTATACTGCAATGATACAAGAGCAATTAAAAAAAGAAGTACACAGGGAAAATTTAAACATTTTTGTCAATTATTTCAGAAAGTTAGACTCAAATGGTGTAAAATATTATGAGCATTTACTTCAAGTAAATCAGATGACTATGGGAGATAATAACATAGGGGAATAGGGTGTAAAAGTTATAGCATATTCATAAAAAATTAAATGAAAAAAAAAAAACGTTTTATAGGGAAACTTTATTAGCAGCAGGGATAACCACAACCTATGCAGGATTTTTCAAGAAAAATGCATTCAAGAATTTAGGTTCACAAAGTATGGATTTATATTCTAGAAAGAAAAAAAAATACAGGTCCAGTTTAAATGAATTGCTTCAAATGGTAACAAGTAAACTTTAAACCTGAAGTCAGACCTACTTGATTCATTTACTTGCCACCAATTGAAACATTTAATTAATTAGGAGCTATATTTATTTTTTCAGAGATTAAGGCTGGACTCAGCACATCAAGACTCAACAAATCCTACACATACATTTTTTATTCATCTTGAACTCATGAATCAGAGATGGCTGAAGAATCTTATTTGGACTAAGGTGAAGAAACACAAAAGGTGTTTTGGTCCATCTTCTAAATTACAAGTAAAGGCTTGAAATATTTAAATCCATTTGTAACCCACCTCTAAAATATCTCAGTTAAACTCTCATGTCATGTTCAAATTACTATAACTCTACTTTTCTAGATGTCAGTAGATGTGGAGGTGCTGTAGAAACTCATAGCATTGTTTTTGTTTTGAGCATTTTATGCAACTACTTGGGATCAACTGTTTGTAATAATTCTAAATCATACCAACATGGATTTAGTAACATAACGCTCAGCGTCTCTCTCTGCCACGATCCTTGAAAAGGAAACAAAAGACCTTTTCATTTAGCTTCTCTATTTACCATGAAAATAGTCCACACCCATAAAGTTAAAGCTATAATCACAAGAGAAGCCACTAATGATATGCCACACCTTTATTGAAACACACCAGTCCTCTGAGCTGCAGCACGCTACGGCCAGTCATACAGGAGCTCCTGATGTCCCAATTATAAACAATGTACTGGTACTTCCTGGTTACCAGTACTACCAAATTAAAGCATAGGAACAGATGCCTTTGGGTCAGCTATCCCACCTAGCTTTAACCAGTTTATCCAGAAAGAAAGAATAGAATAGAATAGAATAGAATAGAATAGAATAGAATATTTCATATTTATTATTCTATAACATAATATATCATATCATATATATTTCATTATGTGGAGTAGAGGAAGGTACTTAGTTGCAGTGTATAATAGTAAGTATTCTGTGGAAGAGGAGAGTAGTGCATTGTATAGTAGAGAAAATAAGACCTAGATATAACTGCCAGCCCCTGCAGTCATGTTTTTCGATGTCTGAGCCACTTAGCTAATAACAGACAGAGCGATAAAGAAAGAGCAACATGCGCAACATCCTCCCTCCACTAATGTAGCAGCAAAAGTGGCAGTTCTGTTGAAAAGCCCACGAAGCCCCGGAGCAGCTTTCTGGACCCTACTAATCTTCTTCGGATCTTAGTCCTAATGCTCACTCACACCCAAACACCCATCTGCAATGTTCCAAAACAATAAAAAAAAGTCAGACTGGCCACATGGATGACAGCATAGGCCAGTAAATTTACTGAGGGAGTGAAATCAATGTTTGGAGCTGGGTGGGTTTTTTAGCTCTGCTTATGTGGAGCTTGGGTTTAGTAAGAGTTCAGCACACTGCAGAAAAAGGTCTGGGGGATTTGTTTGCAGCCTGAGAAAATATGACACTAATGTTTTCTTACTATGAATTCACTGCAGACACTACTTTACAAACACGTGTCACCAAAAGGTAACTGAGGGCTGGAGGGGACAAAGCAAAAGGAGGCCATTTGGAAGTTATGAACACTTACGGCTAATGTGGAGAAGTTGTTTTAAATAACACATATACCATAACCGATTAGAGCTTGGGTTTATTCATTTAATGAATATCCATCCAAAAATATGAACCCTCGCAACAACTGCATTCTCAGCAAACATGGTTTCAACTGCAAAATAAGGAACTAATTCATCATTTTTAGACAATCACAACGATTCTCAGGAAGATACAGAAATCAGCAAAGCAGCAGATTATTCTTAAAGGACAGGATGGGAAAGAAGACTCATTTTCACCTGGAATCAACGTAAAGAAATCAACAGACTTGTTTGTTTGGAAAAAATAAATCAGAAAAAGAGTCAGAAGGAGCTCCATTCTGTCCACTGTTTACTTATTTTGTGCGTTTGTATGATTTCTTTGTATTTTACAAACTGTGCTCCCAGTTGGAGACATTATTATCTGTTGCAATGTTATTGACAGTCTTGCTAAAGATGAGTGAAATATTTTAAGATAAATTATCTTCTAACTTCAGCTACATAATCTCATAAGTTCTTTACATCAAAAGTAATCACTTTGAAATCATTATCATGATATAAATCCCAGAACTTTTTTAAAACTTTTTACCTACTTGTTTAATTTGAGTGCTATCTGCTTAAAGTTAGTCGTATGTTCCTGCTGGATCGAAGCAATTCTTTGATTGATTTTAGTGCATCGAGTTCCAGCTTCTGCTCCCTTTATGGTAGCTTTTAATCTAAGTAGTCTGCAGGATTGGCTGAAGCATGTACTGGAAACTATTTTCAAACTAATGATACCATTTTCTGTCACTACTATAAATCCATCTTGTAAATTTCTAGGATGACAAAAATAGCAGCAACAATTCTAATTTGACGTAGCTACGTTTGTGAATTCTGCAACTTTTGGTTTAACATCCTCAACATCATTTTAGCAAGCCCATCTTTTCTTGATTTTTATTGCTTTGTTTATTTTATTATTTTTTTGTCTTCTTTTTGTTAAACTGCAAGAAGCTTTTCAGTTATTAAAGAATACAAATTGCTTCATTTACATCTGCAAACTCCCTCCCCTTCAGAGGACATCCAGTGAGGCGGAGTCATCCGTCTCTGTCATATTTGCACATGTTCAGACACACAATCATGCAGCAAAAATACACATGTGGCCTCATTGCATTCAGCTTTATCGTCAGGGCTGCAATGCTTCTTCGTTTTCTTTTGTGTACAACATTCAGAAACACATGCATTCAGATGTAAAACTCCTTAGCAATCAGCAATTTCTGTCTAAAGTAAGGGATCATTACTTTATTGATATTTTTACTTAATTTAGATCAAAGCCAAAAAAAAATCAGCTCTATGAATTTAAAGATAAAGGATCCAGTGCTAGAAATAAAGAGCTTTTATAAGAAGAATAAAAATCAGGCAAGTCATCAAATTAGTGTATGAAACTCAACCAGAGTAGAACGCCTGTTTGAAGAGGTGTTTTTTGAGAAGTTATTTATTTATTTATTCCTGAGCAGATCTCAGTCTGACAGCTGTTTCTGAGCTTTGGTGCTGCAACTGAAAAAAACCTGCCTCCTCCATTGATTTTCAGCCTGGACCTCAGACCTCAAAGGCCTCTAAGTTCTGGTAGAGGTGTAATAAAAACAAAAGTGTACCGAATAAAGTCCTAAATTGCAAGGAAGCTGAAATAATGGTAAGGCCATCGTATAACTGAGCTTCAGTGAGGACTTGCAGGCAGCAAAGTAGAAACTAAGCCAGCAAGAATCTCCTTAACAACATTTCTCATCCAAAGGAAGAAAATGTGTTATAGTAGGGAGATTAAATTATCAGCTTTAATCTCATTTATATTTATATAAATATTTATATTTATATTTAGAGAATTTGCCCCAACATAGCTCTAATTTCAGGATCTCAAATCTGTGTAGCATCAGCAAGAAACAATATTCAGTGAGTATTTTTTGTTTTTACTTTCCTCTTATTGATGACATGTAGGAAGAAATTATTTATTGGTCTCAAATTACAAGAGACTAGTTTAGGTATCATAAGGGTTCATTTTAAAAAAAGTTTGTTTCCAACAGTTGGTTTTGATCCTAACGCTCTTGTCTTGGTAAAACAGGCCTTTTGTTGCAACCTGGCTCTGTTTGATAGGGTTGATACCTGGATTAAACAATCTGGAGGGAAGCCACCCTAAACTTATTTGCATGCACAAATAATGAGTGGTGCCCTTTGTGTTTTCGCTGAGTAATCAATGTAACCAAAAGAAAACATGACAATCTTTTACGCCTTGCTAACTGTATGGAGGCTGGAGACTGATTTTCAGTTTCAAAGTTGAACCCAAATTAGAGTCTATCTTTTTCTTCATGTTGTTGTTTCATTCTTCAAGAAACTGAGTTGGATTTAATCCTTTCTAGATTAAACTTATTTAAAAAAAGTCTAAAGCTTTCAGGATGTGCGTTTCCTAAAACCTTTATTCCATTTGCAGTAACACAGAAAGACATTTTCAATGCATTTTTCAGCTTTAGGTCAGCTTTAAATTAAACTACAATATTTTTAAAACACGGATTATTTCAGTGACTCAACTAGATGAAAAGCACTGAAACTAATCACACATAAACTTTTTCTTTTTGTTATGACGACTTTTTAGCTTATAGCTAAATAAAACAAAACATTTAATCTTAAAATATTGTGTCGGATAAATAGTTTTTTTAATAGATTTCTGAACCTTATAAATGGTGTAACTTAGAACTGGTATAAGGTTGTCTTTTTCAAATGTGACAAATATCTTTGGACTCCATATTCTGGTTCATTACATATGAATAACTGTATAACTAAGTTATCAATTTATTTTATCCTTTTAGCCCAAGATTTTTTTCTTCTTTTTGGAGAATGATTTCCATTGGTCTGTAGGTCTGTGTTTGATAAGTTGTGAGGATAATTGGGGGGACTTAAAAGGCCCCTTATTTATGGTGGCATTGATGTAAGAAACTCTATTGGCTGCAAAGATGAACATAGCAAATGAAGAAGTAAGTCATGCCTTACTAAATGTGAACTCAGTTTAAGTCTCATTTTTGCCAGATTGAATACAATTCATTTAAAAACACTAAAATCATTGGCATTTCACATTACACAGTGTTGCATCTCTTTGTTTTGTTTTAGTGTCATTATTCCTAATCTGAGAGTAATGCTTTAGATCAGCTCTTTTTATTTGTCTTTATCCCTTTCGGTTTTCCCTCCCGTTTCAAAGAATCTCCTTTGTGTCTCACCAAATATTTGATGAAGCTTCACATTGATAAACCTGTGAACCATGGACAGATTCCTCAACTAACAAAGTGGACTTCATGACATGTGTGTGGATGTGTGCGTGCTGCTTGGCGTGAGGATCTGATGAAGTAAATAATTCGCACCAGATCTCCGCACCATTCTCGTCCAGACGGCCTCTGCTGTTTAAAATTTCATTCTGTGTGTTTGAAATATCATTGTCTTCAGATGTTTGTTTACAGCCATCTGCAGCACACACACTGTGCTCTCTTCTGCCGCCATTACAAATATTCTTGATAAACACAGTTTTATGTCTTCTTAGAAAACATCTCCTGCTTTCAAAATCCGAATGGTGGATTGATTTTGCTTTGTTTTGTTTTTTTCAAAGAATATAATGGCCTAAAGAAATGCATGAAGCCAACTTAATAATATGATTTGAATATGTGTGTAGAAAAATGTTTAATACAATGTTTGGATAAATACCAATGTTAGAAATAAGAATATAAATAAACATGAACATATACATCTGAACTCCTATGTAAAAATGTTGAAAGTCCCATATAATGTTTCTTTTTTCACACAAAAAAATAGGATGCCATAAAGTAAAGAGTCAAATATAACATAAAAAGTTATGTGGGGAGTTCAGTGGTAGTTTTTAGTGAAATAAGGCCTCTAATAAATGTTGCCTGTGTTTATTAGCTTTGAACCAATCAGTAGTTCGATTTATTAATACATCATTACACTATCCTCAGTCCATTATCAAAGAAAGTGTTTCTGAAACTTTCAAACTTAATTGTCTCAGATTATCAAATTAATTTAAAAATAAACTGGATAAATTGAGTCTGATTTGAAAATGCACCAGACTAGTTTTTACAATTTTTACAAAACTAATTTCTGCCCAAAACTTAATAACACTGCAAGCTTTACGGCAGCTAATGTTCCAACAAGCCGTTCTGTTTTGAAGAATTATTTCAATCCAGTCAAGTTACAGGATCTGCATCAGCATGTAAAATGTCAAAGTTATTTACTGAATTCAAGTCTGGGCTTTGACTAGGCCACTACAAACCAGTCATTTTCTGCTTCATATACAGTTTACATGTAGACTTTTGCTGTATGACCAAAGGCAACTTAAGCTGGAGGTTATGAATGGATGGATGAACGTCCACCTATAGAGAGTAGTCATTTTTACAAGAGGCTGAAGAGAACAAGCAGGACCTAACTATTGCCTCCTCCATATTTGACATCTGTAGTTGAATGCTCTGATAATTTAATCAAAGCTGTAAGGGTGAATATATTTTTCAAACAGTCTGGTTAGGTCAAGTGTTAGAGATCAGCGAGATGTTTTTTTTGACAAATCTGAAACGAGCCTCTGTGTTCTTTATAATCAGTTGTGTTTTTATTCTGGGACTCCTATATAGACACCAGAAATCCCATTGATAAATTATTGATCCTGATCTAAGATAATGCAAATGAAGCCTGCAGTATTTTAGATGTTGTGTTTTCTTTTAGAAAGCTTCTTATCAAGTGATTTCTTGGTTCTAAGGGATAGCTATCCCAAGTGTTTGGTTAACTATAGTTTATTCAAGATTTAATAAGTGGGGCAATTTATCTTTCAAAGGAAATTGCATTTTTCTCTTTAATTATAGCCTAATGTTTGAATATGATTCTCTAAAACATTCAAGTGTTACTAAAACAACAAAGGAAATTTGTAAAGGGATAAAAACTTTTTACTGGACTGTAAAAGTTCACTCATAATGTTCTCCCATTAGTCCAAGCTTGACTGCACTCTTAAGATGCTCTCATGTGAATCTCCCCTGCTTGTCAGTACATGTTATGGATCAAGGAAACTCAACATCTTCAGAAGCATCACACCCCTCCATTAAAACTAGTACGATGTGATAATTTTCACCTACATGTCAAGTGAGATTGATTTATGTCAGAATTTCAGCTCTGCTTGGAGGAAGAGACGGAAAACGCTGCTTGTTTTTCTTTTCTACTTCAACTTTGACAACGAGGTCAATACCACTTTCATCTTCAGCGTATTGATTCAAGAAACCAGCTGGAGACGTGGCTGAAGAAGTTTGTCTTCTAATTTTATTAAATGTAAACCAAACAAATTGATTCGTATGGGCTTACAGTACCTTGTTAATATATTAACACCCCTTGAACTGCTTTAAATGTTGTTGAATAACAAACACAAGCTTCAGTGTTTTCTTTTGGGATTGTACGTGAGAGAATAATCAAAAAGTTTTTATAATTATAAGGTAGAAGGAAGAGGATGGCTCTCAGCTTTACAATTAGAATTTTTTTTACTCGAGAAATGTTCTTTGTTAAAATGTGCTTTTATTTTTTTTCAGGAAGGAGGAGAATATTTCAAGGCGAAGGTAAAACAAATGTATTCTAGATATCTTCAGTGGCAGTTTGTTGACATTTTGTAAGACTTTATTTTGCATTCCAGGAGAATCCAACTCTCGTTAACATGAGCGCTTAGGGTAACAAACAGTGGCAGAAAGCTGAAATGAAAAATATTTTCTAAGGCTTCTTCCCGAGCAACAAAACCCCAAATCATTACATGTCAGCACACTTCTCTCACCATCTAAATGATTGTTCTCCTGAACCCAAATTTCCCAAATGACTGATTATGGGTGCTGGAAAAAAGCCAGCAACTGAAAGTCCATCTGCAACATTTCATTCAGACCTATTCAATATTAGACAGTGCTGCATTAAAAGAAAGATCTAGAAGACAGAAAATGTGGTTTGGAATAAAAGAGGTTATCCACATCTTATTTATTAGCAATATAAAGTAATAATAAGTTAATTTGGAGGGGTGTCTTAACATCCTGCCTAAAAGATTATCAGAGAAGTAAAATAAATAGTATTTATTATTGAATATGTTATTTATTCTCATTCTTTCAGGGAATCTTCTAAATGTATTAGGCAACAAATTACAAATGAGTGATCTCTTATTGGTTTGCTGTGATCATCTATCAGCACAAAAAACCCAAACGTTTTGAATGCAGTAAAATAAAGCTCCATTTCTGCATAATTCTGTGCTATTCCTGAAACGCTAATAACTAAAGGAAACCAATAATGCAGATTAATGCAGATTTATATTACCATTATTTTGTGCTGTGCATTTTTGACATTAATTAACAAATTTATTCGTTTTAAGTAAAGAAGTTCAAGTCCAGTTCAAATCACACGTTTTTCATAACAAACTGTGATCACTTCAAACTTTAGATTTACTTCTATTATATCTTTCTTTTCCTTAACCAAATCAGTATATTACAGCATACTGGAAAAAAAGAAATGTGTTTTCTGAAGGCTTTATTCACACCTAACTTACTGGAAAAAGTGAGCAAAGATTGTGGATGTTTTTAAAGGGTCTTTTAGTTGTAAGTGGGAGATGATCAGATGAATGAATGTCCTCCACTCAGAGACTATCATCAGTTTACTGAAATGACTGATGTTACTACAGGGTCTCTTAAACCTGTTTATAGTCTTGTAAGATGCTGAAGCTTTCTGGTTTTCGTTTTTGTTTTGTTTTTTTAATGTTTTTTTCACATTTAGTTGATTTCTCTGTGTTCATTATTGGTGGAGTGATGTCACCATATAGATCTAGTCCTTTAGGTTTAGTTTCTTTCTTTTTGTTTGTTTCTTTTTTTTTTTACTTACTCCTCATCAATAAAAGTGTTAAAGTGAATAAAAGAGCAGCTTTTGCTAAAATTTGAATGTAATGTGAGATTTTGTCAAACAGTAGGAGCAAATTTTCAGACCGATCAAATAAGAGAATGGAGCTTAAACAAAATTTAGGTTCCTGCTCCATATTGGTTCTGAGTTGTCTGCTCATCTGTGCTCCTCTGATGAGGTTTTAAAATAGTCAAACTCTTGCATACACTAAAAGATTTGAATTTATCTATCCACTAACTGAAATGAGAAAATTGTATCCCTAAAATCCATCTCAATAAAAAGAGTATATATTTTTTTAAATAAATGTACCAAATGCTATCAGTGTCTGAATAAAATTTTCTCCTGTTTGAGTCCTTCGAGGTCCATGAAAATAAAGAGGCCAGAAGAGTTTGGCCATGGATTCAAAACAGGTCCAGCCTTCACCACTCCTCACTCAGCGTACTCGCTTACTTTTATTATATTGAACTTCATTTACAGTATCCACCACTGTTTGTCACCATTTCCCTTTTCCTCTGAGCACGAAGCAGCTGACTTGCTTGGAATACCTAAGGCTACGGAGGATACACCAGACCTGTCCTTCAAAACAGGCGAAAAGAAAGCTGTATTAAAAGGAGTCTCCGAATCCGAACAGGCCGGGGCATCGCACTATGATGTAATCGGTCGACGAATCACAGCCGCCAGATCCAAAACAGTGTCTCTTACTATAAACTCTCAGGTTCTCTCGGTTCATCACTAGTTCCTCCCGTTACTGCTCCTGTTCTCCATAGACTTGCCCATGTTACAAGATCTGAAAGCTCCAACATGCAGGTGTGATGCACCTATGAGAGCTTATTACCAATTTAAGAGGCTATAGATGTAGAGGTGTCCAATGTCACTCCTTTCCAAAAGTGTCAATACATATTAAGATGTTCTTTTTTAATTTATTTGATTATAATACTTGAAAAATCATATCAAATGTTCAATAATGTCAAAAATTCAAGCTTTTTTAGTGTTTTCTATTTTTTTTCCCAAAAACATAGCAGAACATGGGATCTCGAGCATTTCTTTAACTCTTTTATAAAGCAGAGTCATGCTGGTTCTTTTAGATAAATGTAGCTCAGTTACAAAGATCTGAATATTATTTAAAATGCAGCTGCAATTAACTTCCTGTTTTTATTGTTAATAAATTTATTCATAACCTGTATTTGCCATTTTTTTTATTCTTTTATGAACTAATTTGGAAACATTTCATTGTTATTTCCATGTTTTTTACTGATAAACTAAACAGTATTTTTGTTTCTGTATCCATGTCTGTGTGAGTTGCTGTGTATAGAGTACAATAAATCAAAATGTTTTATTGTACTCTATACACAGCTACTCAGGTTTCCTTTGTGATAAATGATTTATTTAAAAGAAATCAAGAAAAAAAGTCATTTTACAACAGTAGTCCCATCTAAGTAATGGTTTTCTTCCCATTTGTCTTCATCTTTTTATCTGCCAGTTGGTCTGTCCCAGCCTCTTTGTGTTTGTTTGCAGAGTACAGCTTGTTCGCCGCGACATGGAAGTACGTCACCATTGCTGGCTTGTTCTTAGAAAAGGGCAACAGGAAAAGAGCTCTCAGAGACGGGACAGGACTGAAGGTGGAGCACCAGTCATGAAGAGACATTAAGAAGTCTAGCAAAAGAAATGCAAAACTTTTATAGATAGAAACTAGCAAGGTTAAACTACAAACCTTCGATAAATGATGACATAATTAAAAAAAAGATGAATACAAGAGATTAGAATATAATCTAAAAATCCTTTTCGCTTTAAACATCTGTCATTATGTTGCCATAGTTGTTGGTATGAAGCTGGATCTACAACAAGCTCTCACACCAGTGTGTTACCAAAGTGTTTCTGACACTAATTCTTCTGACATTGACTGAGGAGATAATTAGAGCACAAGAAGAAGTTGCAGGAGTCTTCCAGGGCTGTTCCTTCTTTCTCTCCCTTCATGTCGCTTTCTCTCCGTTTCTTTTTCAAGCTTGGAGCAGCACTGCTGCTTTGATCTGGCTCTTCACATAACAAGGCCCCGGGGTAAAAACAGTGCAAGACACAAGGAAAAAAAAAAAGTCGAATCTTCAGCCCAAATGTCTGTGCAAGCAGCTCTGCTCACACAAGCGTGAACATACAAACATAAAGCATGTGCTGAATATCTGCTTGCTTGAGTCAAACATGCGTCCAAATTTTACCCCAGGGTTTAATTTGCTCTGATTGCTTTTTTTTTCCTGAAAGGCACTTTTATTAGTGCAGGATATCACCATTTATTACTAAAAACGCAGTCGTCTGGGATTTTCTTCTTTTGCTTCAGTCTCAAAAATGCCTAAATGGCTTGAAAGTGAGACACTTGAGGCTATTTTTGAAGAAGAGGTTGAATTGAATTAGAAGAGTAAAAACAGATATTAAAAAAGTCAGAAATGCAGAGGTTGTTTAGTTTTGCTGGGTGTTTGTCATGGAGCGTTGGTAGCGTCAAATTTCAACCTTACTTGTTCAAACACAATGAAATACAATTCTCTATGCTCTTTTTAGGGATTTCGAAGGTTTTTAAAAGTAGACCTTGAAGAAGAACTGACCTTTACATTATTAAAGCAATTGATTGGTTGCTCAGTATTCACATACTCAATATCTATGGCTGTGGCCGTTCTTGGATGTGTTATGCTGCAGGCTATCCTCCAATTCTGCCGCCTCCAATCTCTCTTCCTCCAAAACATAGGAGTTTTGGAAGATATTTTTCATGACCAATCAACAAAGGGATGGTTCAGTCAGATTTAAATCTTTTAAATTTGCCTTAATCTAGTGTCTCTAAACATTGTTTTATCCATTTGTCATCTATGGAGCAAAATGGTCAGTTTTTGCTTCATTTCTTTTGTGAAACTTTAGAATTAGAGCAAAGCATCAGCCATTGGCCATTCTAGAAATATTACCTGAAATAATTTAAATATAAATAGGTTTCCAGTCTCTGTGCTTGGTTGGAATAAAACTGATGCTTCTTTTACATTTAGCTATTATATTCAATATTAGGTGGCAGAGAAATTAACTCCACCGCTAACATCTGCACTGGGGCATTTCTCTTCTTGGGAGGCTGGAAACTAGCAGGAGTAGACCAATCTCCACACAGTCCAAAAACCCACCTGTTAGAGCAAGTGTTCACTCTTGAATCACAAGTTGGGTGTCATGATGGGCTTCAGAGATCTAACCCACATGCAGAACACCACACGGAAACAGGGAGAAAGTTTAACAAGTTTA
>JAUZNJ010031867.1:0-13991 GCA_034780135.1 Jordanella pulchra | reverse complement strand
GCCGACCCCCCTGAAACCCCCGATACGTCTTACAATCGGGGGTGTCTTACTATCGGGGAAACACGGTATATATATATATATATATATATATATATATAGATAGATAGATACAATATAATATATATTATCCTTTTTGCCACTCACATCAAGCATATTTAGCATATTTATTTAGTTGCTAATCTTTGGTTTATATTTTCAAGGCTGTCTGGTGGAGTACCAACCCAAACATCTGGGTAAGTGTCGTGATTGTGACCTTACAATGTAAAATTCTATGGTTCATATTTTTGCTGTGTCATATTTTTATCCTAGTGCCATTGGTTTGAATAAGCCGACTATAATGTTTTTATCGACATGCAGGGAGCTGCTGTTATGACTCGTGTTTGAAATAATTACATAGCTTTATGGAAACTCACATTTCTTATAGTCCGAGGGGGGGAATAAAACGGAACACTTAAAGCCGATCAATAGCATTCAATCAGGCGGCACCCAAGATTGCCTGCAATTTCCCGCTCTCTTTTTGCTTCTCACATCAGGCAGACATATCTAAGCGTCCATTGTTGCAATCACCCATTATGCTCCTATGATGTTTAGGGGGATGAAATCAGCTCATAAGCCAAATGGTAGCTAATTTTCAGTCATTTAGCTTGTTGATCAATCAGTCAGGTAACTATCAAGTAAATGAAATAATGAAAACGTGCTGCTAAAGTGTCATCTCTGCTGAGCTTAAATTATTTTGAAAAAATTTCACTGTCAACATGCTATCTGATTAATGTTATTAGGAATTTAGCTAAAAAAAGACAAAGACATACTTCTTTTTATTTCATTAATTATTTTCCAAGGGGGACTGTTTTTTCCATGTTTTTTCTATTAAAAAATAGATTTTGTCACTTTCCTGCTGGATGGTAAACTTCGTGCCCAGTTTCAAGTTTTTTAGATGCTTCTTGGAGTTATTTTCTTTGCAGTTCTTTTGGCTTCAGCTCCACCTTTTTTAGCTAACATTATAACAACAATTTAAAATACCATGGGATCTTATAAATAATTAAAATGTATACATACAGTTCATATTGATGTAAATGAATCAGTACTTTAAAAATAATAGTATTTTGCATGGCAAATTGCATTTTGACTGATGAGTAAAGGGGGGTTGAAACAACTAGATGATTGTGCCGACTGTGCCGACTAGATGATCGGGTCTATTCAGTGTAACGTTGGGATTGCTCCGATCCCAAATTGGGTAAATCCAACACATCAGATTGTCTTGGCCAGACATTATGTCATGTGTGCTGTCCTGCAGGTCAAGCGGATTCAAATCAGATACTTGAGTTTTAAAACCTGAACTTTCACTTTAACCAATCAGTGAAGCCCGTCCAGAAGCTGGCTGGGAGTCAATCCCTACATCCAATCCATGATCTTTCCTCCCACAGAGCTGCAGAAAAAGTAAAAAATATAAAAAACCAAGAATAGATATTAAGTGGTTACACTAAAGGAGAATGTATTTCTCATAAGCAAGTAAAAGTGAGATCACTCTGTTAAAATTTGTATCTTAACAGTTCAATTTGATTGTTTAAGAAATATACTAAAAAACATCATTTTTAACAATTAATTTTTAACAACCACACCTAAGGTCCAATCGGCTGTTTAAATGCAGCACTGTGGGCTTCATAAAGGTCACAGTCATAACAAACAAATGCCAGACCTTAAGGTTTTGAAACAGGACTCTAAGGCATTCACCATGGGAGCTCTAAGACCTGTGCTCAGTATTACCTCTGAGAATCATGACAATAACAAATGCTATAGCTTCTGCTGACACTTCAGCCGAATGTAATCTCTGACAAATATTCAATGCAATCCAGCACATCTGCTGTCACTACGTCAAGTCATTCTGCAGGATGAAACACCCTGTTTGTGACATGAACAACACTGTACTGAGAATTTCCACTTATTTCATTGTTGAAGCTTTACTGTTTTTGTTTGTTTTGTTTTTTTTTCTTTTTGGAGATACTTTGGAGAATGATGTTAACTGACAGAGTACATATATGTTTGACTCTCATGCATGGTATAATTCAGACTTCTTTAAGACTCCAGAACAATCTTCCCCTTTGCTACTTTTACCCCCATTTTTAGCAATATCATTAAACCATGATTTCATATCTTTCTACCTGAGTTTCCAAATATTCAACAAGCTGTTCTGTATAATCAGGTTATTTTGTTTTTGTTTCTTATGCATTGTTTAATCAAACTTAATATTATTTTCTGTATACTTTGTATACACCCTGCTTCCTATCACTCAGCTTCTGATCTACTTTGGGTCAAACAACAAACCTGATGAAAGGAGACTTCAATGACAAGCAAAAGGACAAAAACAAAAAGAGTCACCTCTAGATATCTGATAATATTTATTGAAGTCAAGTACTTTAGGGTCAAGTCATTTATCATTCACATATTTGTTCTTTTTTGGCTGTTTTGTCACATTTAAATGTTCACACATGTTCAATTACAAAATAAATATATTGTCAAACATTGATATTAACCAGAGTCCGGGGCAAATTATTTCATTATTTTGGGGGGAAAAGCTATCAAAACCAACTTGTCCTCATGTGAAAAGTAAATTTGTAAGTTTTTTTTTCCACCCTTGGTTGTAACCTGGTTGGTTAGTTGTATGATATACGTTTGTTGTAAGCCCTGAAGTGTTTAGCATAATTACAGTAGCAATGAGCCTTCTATATCAATGTAAAATACTTCTTGTAATTCACCATTATTAGGGACTTTGGGGCACTGTTTCACAATGAGATGAGTTAGTTTAAGTAGTTTTAGACCAGAATCTAATAATATTGCTCCAAAGCCTTAATTTTTTTTTCCAAAAATCAAGGGTTGACCACCTGATGCAATGCATTATTCTCCTGCACACAATCCAAGAGCAGTTAAACTCAAGGTCTCAAACTAATGATCACCCTCCTTTTAGGATTTTTCTGTTTGAGAGCTGAATTAAAGTTGCCACCAATCACTCCAAATCATCCCAATCCTGATGCCACAATCATGATTGATCAAATCTTGTACACTGACATTACTCAGAGCTCGTATGACTACCAGAGATGTAAAAAGTATTAAGTAAAAATAAAAACAGCTAAAAGGAAAATTACTTTGGTAAAAGTCTTAATCAAATAAATACAAAAGTACTGAAGCAAAAGTCAGAAAATTGCCCACAATATTTGAGAAAGTAATAGTTTTTTCTGCACATAAGAAGAAGCTTGTTCGTTGTTCCTTTTACTTCACTCAAATAAAAATCAATGAAGAAGGAATTTGTTGAAAACCTCCATTTAGCCCAAGAAGTAAACTATTGCACAGTACTGTCCTTAGAATAACAAAAAACCATCATGTAGAATGAAATGCATTCAAAACTCTGCTTTCTAATTGATAAAACTAAAAGTGCCTTCTTTATATAATGAAATCTGATCACTGAAGTGCATTGTGACAAGATAGCACGTTCACATCAATAGTGCAGAATGATTTAGTGCTAACTTGGGTTAATCAACTTGTTGGACAATACTTAAAATGAAATGTAACAGTATAAATAACTTTCTTATCCCTTGCGAAAAAATAGAAATGGATGTTTATGTTCAAACAGTGTGGTGCATTATCGCCACAGACCAGTAAAGAGTGTGGAGAAAAAGGGCAGAGTTCTCCTTATCTTGTTCACATTGAGATTCCACATAAACAGTCCAATCATGATAAATCCCGATAATATTTGCATGTGTAGTTAGTAACAGTGTCCCAGATTTTTAAGTAAAAAGATATTTTTATGTCTCTAATGTAGCAAAAGAAAAGTCTCAATTAAAAAACAATATTTAGTAAACTACAGATTCTCAAAAAATGACTTAAGTACTGTAATGAAATTAATGTATTTCAAATGTTACTATACACTGATTCATGACTACTGGTATGTTGATCTTTCTCTGAAATGCTTTGAATATATGCTCATAATGTGTTCGCACCTTCCAAACGTTTCCTCTTCAGCTCTGTTGCTGTTGGGAATCTTTTGTGGAATCCCATTTTTAGTTCCTTACTGTTCAATAGTAAATACTGACCTTATTAGAAGCATGTGTGACTCTTAATGCTTTTCATTATCTCCTGAATGTGTTATCAATGCAATCTTAGAGTACCTTTCACAGGCCCAGCAGTTATTTTGTATGCCTGTTTACCACAGTTTAAGGGTTTCCTGATTTTTAGACAGTGGCTCTGATTGTGGTTCTCTAGCATTTTAAAGCTTTTGGAATAACTTTTTAGATCTATCAAAATTCATATATATATATATAATTTTTTATCTGTTTTTGAGTCTTAAAATTTTGGTTGATGTGTTACTCAGACATAAAGTGCTATACAAGTGCAGAGCATTTATATTTGGGTGCCATTGTCCTTCTAACCCATCCAGCCAGAATGATACTACGCATACACGGTGTATCGGTCTGGTAAAGTGCTGGTACAAATCAATTTCAAAGGTGGGACTAACAGGGTCAGCGTCATCAGCTTAGAATCTATCTAGCCAAGTAACAAGAAACATACTGGAAAGTCAAACAACTGATTGATTTATCACACAGCACAGCACTGTGGGGCTTTATTTTTTGCCAAAGAAATGCTAACAGATTCTTGGAAATTAAATCTGGGGGGAAATAAGTTTATTGACTTTTTCAGTTGGGAAACACAAAAGTGGAAGTGTAATTAATGAGCTGAATATCATTTTAAGCTACCATAATTTCTGCTTTGTCAAACCTGCTAGCTTGACAGTTTTCAGCCAATTCGCCTTGCTTTAAATGTATATTTTTTGTGTGTATATGATGGTAAAACCTTGCTCAGGCAAAGCTGCACAATTGGCTGCAGCTGTGCATGCATGCGTATGAACCTATCTGGTCCCACACCATACAAATTCAACTTGACAGTATCTGCATGCTATCACCCCACTGAGCTCCATGGAATTTTTCCTTTGGATACATTTAGATACATAATCCAATTAGCTTTGACTTCAAGATAAGTGTCTCTCCCTCCAACACCCCCACTTCTTCCACCATACAAATGTGATTTATCCTGTTTGGAGGATTACCTCAGAGTCTAAATGCCCGGCCTACAAGGACTGAGCTAAGCTTATGTGGAGTCAGAATTGTTTTTGTTAATTTTCTTTGGTGGGAACAAGATGCTCAAGCGTGACTAAGCGTTGTTTGTACCAATGTGCCCCCCCACCTGCTGAATAAAAGACCATGCCTGCTGCAGCTTTAATATGAAACTAGCGAGAATGTGATCCCATGACCGTCCTCACATTTGTCCACCATCTGTTAATGCTAATTTTATAATGTAGTGTTGACGATACTCTCCTACCTCTCCCAGATTTACGCCAATAACCAACTATTTAGCATTTTGCTCAAACACATCCTAGCTTAATCTACCTCACAGCAGGCATCCACACCAGTTAAGAAGCTTCAAACTAAATCAAACCTCCAGTTATTTTGAAAGGAAGAGTAAATACTTTCAACTTAATGAAAACATACATACATGCAATGAAAGAACATCCTGAAATTTGTCTTAGTAGCTATATGCTTTAATCACAGACCAGTTAATTCAGAGAATGCAGCAGCATCACTTCAACCAGAGGACAAGTCAGCAAGTCAGGGGTCACAATGTAGAGGTCACCAGTCTCTCATAAGGCTAAGACATGTCTAAAGGAATTTAAGGCCATCCATTTACCCAAACATGGATGTCTTTGGACTGCAGTAGGACTTAAAATTACCGGTAGAAAAACAGCATGACAGGCAAAAGTCAGAAACTCCACTAAATCGATTTCCAAATGATTTTCTGAGTAGCTTTGGCTCACTCCAGTTATCAAAAACTTTTTACCTCTTATTATGTCACAACCATAAATGTCACTGTTTTTATTTTATTTTGATCGTATATAATAGACCCAAGATAATGTGAAACGAAAATATGGATTTTATTAGGAAATTATTTTACTGATACATTTCTGAAAAAATAACAGTGCAAGAAATGCTTACAGAATTCACACAATTACTGAATAGACTACTTTTAGGTAATGAATCTACGTAAGTACACCTCCTTCTCTGAATACCGGAATTGTTTTTTTCTTTACGACATCAAAGAAGATCCGGGACAGATCAGAGCAAAGTTGTGATTAACTTTAAAACAGGATACGAGTAAAAAAATGCTGCATTTCAAGCTTTGGATAGTTCAAAGAGGACTTGTCAGTTTGGCTTCCAAGTCTTCAAAAGAATGTCTGCTTGCCCAAAAAACCAGGGTGAACAAGGGGAGGATTAATCATAGAATCAGTAAGAGGTAATTACTGGGAAGCTACTGAGATCTGCAGCTCCGGTGGAGGAATCGAAAAGTTAACAACTAGTTAGGCACAGCAGAAATTTGTCCTTTATGGAAAAGTGGCCTGAAGAAAATTGCTGCAGGAGAAAACAAAAAAAAAGTTATATGACATACCATTTGAAGTTAAACAAAGCTATTTAGGGGATATGGCATGGCTGGGGGAGTATGTGGTCTAGAAGGATGAGACCAAAGCAATAAGTATAAATACACCATCAACATATTACAGTTTGGATGAAAAGATGAAAGGAGCTGTAGCAAATTCTGGAAGGAATAACAGTTGGTGGCTGCAAAAGACAATTGTCTAGGGTGTAGTCATCTTGCAGCAGGACTGTGACCCTAAAAATATAGCAAGAGTTAGATTATTTAGCCAATTCAAAATCCAGGCCATAATCCAGTTAGAAATCTGTAAAAAGCGAACTTTTCAGACCTCAGCTTGAAAAATAACTTGTAAAAATAGATACACATTATTCTGCATGTTTAAAACTGGTGGAGAATACATGATGCTGTAGCAGCAAACATGGGGTTTAAATATGGAGAGAGTTTATTTTTTTTTTGTTTGTTTGTTGGAAGGGGTGAAGGCTAACTCTTTATTCCAATGCACAACACACTTTCAAACACGGATTAAAAATAGCACCAAAACTCACTGAACTTTGTGGCTGTAAGGTGATGAAATGTGTGAACAGTTTAATATGTGTGAGCACTTTTGATAAGCCTTTTGGGTGGGCCTGATGTTGCATTTGCTTACAGGATCCCCCGACACGTCTGGATCTTATTAGGCGTCACAGTCATAGCACTGACTGAGCACTGCAGATGGATGATGGGGGATGGAGCAAAGAGGATAACTATACCCCCCACCCGTCTCTCTCTTTCCTACTGATGTAATAATCTCAAACAGCGGAGTATAATGCGGATCTATAGGCGATGGGAGCTTGTTTCATTCCCCCTTTTTTCCCTGTAGATTTTTTTGCAAAAGAAAATTAGAGAAAAAAGCCGAGGTGTTTTTTTTATAGTTGGAAGAGAGTAAAAAGTACAAAAAACGTCACGCACACATGCGCATACAGGGAGCCACTGACGCATCTTTTGTTTTCTTTCTCTCTCTCACTTTCTCCCTCTCTTTCTCTCAGCTGGTCTAAGGCATGCCTATAGCGGACGGTTTGCTTTACCGCATTCAACAGTGTTTTTTCCAGTCGGCGAAGTTAGTGCCATAGAAGTGAATTAGAAATTAAAAACCAGGAGGAAAAAGAGGTGGCGGTGATTTGGGCGTTTTTGGCAATATATCACAAAACCTAGCAGCGCTCTGGACGATGAGGACTAAGAGAATTTTGCAGGGGGCTTTAAATAAGAAGATTTAAACATCAACAGTAAAGACTGTCCTTTTTTCTTTTTTATTCCACCGGATTGTCCCCCGTTTCCCCCACCTCCTTTCCCTCAGTCAGGATTTTTGCAACCACAGCTCAGTAGAGGGTGTCAGATCTTCCTCAGAGCAGCGTGCCGCGGGGATGAGCGCTGCATCCAGGCTCCTCTTACTGTGGCAACAAAAAGGATAAAAAAAAAAAAAAAAAAAAGGGAAAACAGAGGCCGAGACGTCGTGAAGTAAAGGGGATGTGAAAGAAGGGGATGCGGGTGTTTAGGATCAGCTGCGCAGGCTGTGAATTCAGCACTACAGGAGAGGAGGAGAGAGAGGGAAGAGAGGGGGGAGGACAGAACCCGACGCCGCAGCGCGTCGCACGACTCCGGGAGATTTCTTCAGCTTTCTATCAACGCGCCAAGGTCAGTGTGAAAGAAGCTGAGATAAATAAATAAAAATAAACAAATAGAGTAAATTAATGATGCGCTGGGACCTTCGGCATTACCCTGCTGATGCTTTCAATCAGACGAATTGCTGGAAGTGAAGGGAGACGTTTTTTTTTCTTGATTCTAGAGTCAAACTGGACGTCTGGACGCAGCCTGGATGTGCTCCTTGTCTCCATCCTAAATGTCTGCATCTCCATCCCCCCCTCCTCCAACACCGCCTCTCGCTGATGCAGACTAGATCAGCAGCTCTTACATGTCTTGAGAAGCGGGAATGAATCGTTCGCGCTGAGAGAGGAAAAAAAAAAAAACCGGGGGGGAAAATGCTGCTGTGGATTGTCCTGCTGAATGCGGCTCTCTGCGTTGCCAGCGGAAATGTCACCAGGGAGGTTTGTAAGGAGAAGATCTGCTCCTGCAGTGAGGTGGAGGGCGACCTGCATGTCGACTGTGAGAAGAGGGGCTTAAACACGCTGCGACACCTGACCGGCCCCAGCTCTCACTTCTACCACCTGCTGCTGCACGGCAACTCGTTGTCCAGGCTTTTCCCCAACGAGTTTGCCAACTTCTACAATGCCGTAAGCCTGCACCTGGAGAGTAATGGCCTGCATGACATCGTGCCAGGCGCCTTTCTGGGACTGCAGCTGGTCAAGAGGCTACACATCAGCAACAACAAAATCCGATCATTTAAGAAAAGCACCTTTTTGGGCTTGGATGACTTGGAATACCTTCAGGCGGATTTTAATTTGCTAAGGGACATTGATCCAGCTGTTTTCAGGGACCTGAATAAACTGGAGGTTTTGATACTGAATGATAACCTCATCAGTGCATTACCTATAAACGTGTTCCAGCACGTGCCCATAACGCATCTTGATCTGCGGGGCAATCGGATCAAAACATTGCCTTATGAGGGGATTCTCGAGCAAATTCCTGGTATTGCAGAGGTGCTGCTTGAGGACAACCCATGGGACTGTAACTGTGAGCTAGTGTCCCTGAAGGAGTGGCTGGAAAACATACCACGCAATGCCCTCATTGGAAGGGTGGTCTGTGAGGCCCCCACCAGGCTGCAGGGCAGTGACCTAAACGAGACCTCAGAGGCACAGCTGTGTCCATCGCAAAGTGAGGGTGGAGATAGTAGCCTCCCTGCCCCTCCCACTCAGGAGGAAACCTCCCGTCCCACGCCTTACAAGCCCAGCAGAACTGCTGGTGGAGGGCCTCTTACACCCGGAGTCAATAGCTCCAAGAGTCACCCCAAGTCCCCTGAGAACTGGCAGTTGAAAACAAAGCCCACACCAGTAATGGCAGCAGCAGATGTAAATGGAGACGGTGGTGGAGAGCAGCTGCACAATATGACATGCCCACAGCCATGCAGCTGCAAGCTGGTGGGCTCTAGACAGGGGCTGGCAGTCAACTGCGAGGGCAAAAAGATTGAGAGCCTGGCCGCCCTCAAGCCAAAACCTCTGGCTGCGCACGAGCTTAACATGAGAGACAATGACATTCATGCACTTAAGAAGAACCAGCTTCTCAGCTACTCCAGCCTCAATCTACTGGATCTTGGTGGGAACAACATCAACGTTGTTGACAATGGCACATTCCAGAACCAGAGCGAGCTCCGATGGCTGTACATGGATAAGAACTACCTGCATACACTGATGGCAGAGATGTTTGCGGGTCTTGTGAATCTGGAATACCTTAGTTTGGAATACAACAATATCCAGCTGATAGTGGCAGGTGCGTTCAGCCCCATGCCGAACCTGAGGGTTCTGTTCCTAAACAACAACCTGCTTAAGGCTCTCCCCGTGGATGCTTTTGTTGGGATTTCTTTGTCCAAAATCAGTCTACATAATAATTACTTTCCCTATCTCCCTGTGACTGGTGTGTTGGACCAGCTTAACTCCATCATCCAGATCGACCTTCATGGGAACCCATGGGATTGTTCGTGCAACATTGTGCCCTTCAAGCGTTGGACCGAGAGGCTTGGAGCAGAAGCAATTGTGAGCGACCTCAAATGTGAGTCACCAGAGGAGTTCTGGAAACAGGACTTCCGTGATGTCCGTAATGACCTCATGTGCCCGAAGCTGTATGATCGAGCCCTGCCCACACCAGTGTCCAAGAATGGGACTTATGCCCAGGACTCAGGTGGAACACGCTCAAACTCATATTTAGAGCCCAATCGGGTCTCCATATCGGTGCTTGTGCCTGGGCTGCTACTCGTGTTTGTCACATCAGCCTTCACGGTTGTGGGGATGCTTGTGTTCATCCTGCGCAACCGGAAACGGTCGAAGCGGCGAGATGGCAACTCATCCGCATCAGAGATCAACTCCTTACAGACTGTGTGTGACTCGTCCTACTGGCACAGTGGGCCATATCATGCAGATGGAGGTGCTCATCGGGGCTTTGACTGCAGCACACACCTCTCAGCTGTGGACGATGCATAAAAAACACAGACTGGATTACAAACAGTAGACAAAAACTACTAGAATTCATTAAAGGAATGGGAACAGAAACTTGTTCATGAACCCATAAGTCAGCCTGGAAGCTGCAGAAGGCCCCAATCTGTAATATATGTATATGCCAAGCCCCTCTGGCTTACACCCTCCACTCTTTTCTCCTCCTCCTCCTCTCTGCCGCAATCGGACTACAAATCTGTAGACAGGAGAAAAATAGAGGTTGAGAGTGGAGAAGAGGGAGCCAGGGAGAGTGTATGTGTATGTTTGTGAAAAAGAGAAAGGAACGACCTGGGGAATGGTGCACGAACGCATGAATGTACATGTAAATACCCAGACTGATGTATCATAAAAATGCATGATATTTCCGCATGGTTTCAAAAAGACACACAACAGGCGAGGAACCATAACCACCAACCAGGAGGCAAACTCAGTCCCCTCCCCTCTCATGTTATATACCACCACAACAGCTATATATATAGATATTAAGAATTATATGACTATTACAAAGTGCCATTTCTCTATTTTTTGTGAACCTGCAGTTAGGATTTGTATTTGTTGTTTTAAAACTTGTTCAGAGCTGGGAAATGAAAAGAATAATGTTAACTGGAGAAGGAGTTGGGTGATCGAAGTGAAGCTGTCAGTGCATGTTCTTTTTAACTGTTACCATTTATTTTATTTATCAGTTGGTCATCAGTTTATATTTGGGGTTATTTATTCTGTATACTAGGTGGCAAAGCCGGTCCAAAGCATATGTGCAGTAAGCAGTAGTTAGGTCCTCTAGGGCAGCAGGGAAAAATAACAAAATAAACAAACAGACCACCATTTTTTTATAGTTCATTTTCACTGTATTCTTCAGATTTAAGAAAGCAACTTTGGACTTATAATTTATTTCAATGACTGTATATTGTACACGTCTTGTTATAAAGTTTGATCTGAATTTAAAACTTGCCCATTAATTTTTTAGATCAAGTTTCCAAATATGAATTTTATATAATTTCAGTTTAATTTTATTTAATTTCTTTGAACATATGCAAATATATGGTCACCATAGGGTTTAAAATAATTGTTTAATTGTATGTTAAATGTAATGCAAACTTGGGTCTGCTCTGCCAGGTGGTTGCAGATTTAAATCTCCCCAGGTTTGTGGGTATGGAAGTCCAAAAGTGCCACAAAAACCTAAATAAATAATTCATTAAATTGTTACTTTAGTGTTTTATTGTGTACTATAAAAAAATAAAAGAATTAATCTTGAAAATAATAGGTATTTGAACAAATATTAATTTTACAATTTAAACATCAAATTAAATTTCTTATCTTTCATTTACTGTTTTATTTGTGCAACTTAACACCCCTGATATGCTTATATATTTATTGAATGTTACTTATTTAATTTCTTTGGTCAGTTATTTATGCCACATGAATAATTTGATGATTTATGTATTTATTACTTTATGGCACTTTTGACACTTCACAGGGTGGTTATCTTCTTTTATGAATGTAAAAAACACACAAAGAAAAAAAAGCTGTTCTTTTTTAAACAGTGTGCCAATTGTTGAAGATATTCAGACATGCAGATGAGCACGACCAGTTAACGTCACTCAGATGCTTATGCTGCAAAAGTTCATGTAGCTCCAATAACAGTTATGTGGTTCTTTTTGTGTGTGTGCGTGTGTCAATGAACATAGCCTGCTTTTGGGTGAAAGGAACAAAATATAACAAAATCCAAAATTTTGGGGAGGGGGGTTTGTACCATCATATTTTTTCAATAACTGTGCAAAGAAGTGATTCTAATTATTCATTGGATCTATGTAAACAGCTAGACAAACATACATTAGGATAGGGTGCTTTTCTTTCTTTTTATGTGATTAAAAAAAAAAGTATTCCTCCACACATAATAGCTTCTGGCTGTGATTCACTTCCATCATATTGTGAGCTTTTGTAAAGCCATCTTAATCCTGTCCAAATACAAGAACTGTAACGGGCTGTATTTACTGCAACAAAGGCAGGGGTGGGAGGGAAATAGAAACATAAATATAAGTGATGAGTTGATGCAAGATGCCTTCTTTAGAATTCACATTTTTGGAAACTTGACACACTCCTCTTTTAGGCTGCATCAATTTATTTTTTTTTTCCTATTTTTATACTTGGGCTTATGACTTAGAAGCTGTTTTTCACAGCTTAGCTACTCTGGGAGGGGTCTAGTTTTGGGTGTATGGGGGTTGGGTGTCAACAGCTTGACCCATAATTGCTTTGTTCAAAATTGTTTCCTAAGAGTTCAGTTTTCCTAACATTTTGCAAAAATGTCATTAGGTACAAATTTTCACTGTTGAAATAACTGAAAATTGGTATTCTGTATTTTGACTTTCACAATTGAGCTTGTGTACAGAAATATACCAAATTTAAGCAAAATGTCTGCCCAATTTAGTTATCATCTGCCTGTTATTATTTTAAAGTGAGTTGCAGTCTTGAAGCAAGATGTGTGTACTTCCCTATGCTACTCTCTTACTTTCACTCTTTCCCCCCAAATTTCCCTCTTTGCAAAATACACAACTACACATCAGATCTATTTGGGTTCAGTCAACTGGTTTCTCTTCTGTCTTAGTTTTTTTTCTGTGTAGCCACATTGGGATTGGAAGACTTGGGTCATTACATTGTGGAGCAACCATGACTATACTGTGGGTTATTAACTGTGCCACAGAACCACTGATAATAATAATAATGATTTGTCATGATTTTCAAATGCTGTGTTTCAAAGTTACATTTATATGCTTTGCGATATTTGACCTGCTTATATTTTGTTAAATAAAGTGTGGTTGAGGTTGAGTAAAAAAAAAAAAAGTGGAAATGATGATTGCTTTTGGTAATTTTGCATCTTTTTTCCAACCTTGCATCCTTTTGGACAGCCATGGGCAACTAATGATGATTTCAAATTATTCACAAATAGAGTTGTTATAAAAACTAATTATTTCCTTTCATATTTAAGAGGGTACTGTCCTAAGATGGGATTAGCACCACAGTTGATGAAAATATGGTCCAGTGTAAATAATATGCAATTATATCAAATTATACATTAGACTGGAATATAGTAAAGATTAATTTATTATTCTTAACAATTAATCACAATACCACATTAAAATAAAAAATAGTTTCATTTACAATGGTTAATGAATTTACTGTATGATTTTGATAGTCTAAAACTCTTTATGTAAAGATAAGAATTAAAAATGGGCTGAGATTGGGTGTGTAATTTAGTTCAAATTCGGGTGAGAAAACGTAATCAATCCAGAAACAGAAATTGATCCCTTTAACTCATAATATAGGGGTTTCAGAAAGGATCTGTTTAAAGATCAATTTAAAGTTGGACATGAATACATATAT
>JAUZNJ010031866.1:1655-13992 GCA_034780135.1 Jordanella pulchra | reverse complement strand
TCTTCAGGTGGTAAAAGGCTGATTTAGTAACGGCCTTTATGAGCCTCTGAAGGTTCAGCTCTGAGTCCATCATGACCTGTATCCTAAACAAATAGCTCAAAATTCAAACAGTGTAACATTATTGGTTGCATATTAATACATTGCTTTCTAGTCTGATTTATATGCATCATGATGGAAAACCGGGCAACTTTTAGACGCGTCTTTCCATCAGCAAACCTGGACCACATCAGTAGGTGTTTAGTAGGACTGTAGTATTTGAGTGTGGTAAATGTTAATTCAGTCATTTGATGTAACTGTGTTCAACAGCTTGCAGGACACCAGACCTCGAGGACTGGAGGTCCACACCCCTGTTCTACATCATCGGAGGACTGAAAATGATTATTTCCTTGATGCATTTTTCATCTAAAATGCTTATAAAAAGCTGAATCTTGTAGTTGTAGCTTAATGAATGCTTTTATTTTCCACCTGTGATCAGATTTAGATTTTTCATGTCATAATTCCCCACATCTGATCAGCTTTTCTTTTCCTCCTTAGTGTCGAAAACATCTGAAAAGCCGGCGGCTGACCCAGGTTAAGCAGCTGGGAATCGACAGGATAGTTGACATCCAGTTCGGTTCGGATGAGGCCGCCTACCACCTGATCGTCGAACTCTATGACCGGGTGAGAGAGCTGCACGTTTAAGATCCGTGTCACATAAAAGGCGGCCGCCCTGTCCGGTCCGACGCACTGACCCGGCTGCTGGTCCGCTTCCTCTCTCAGGGTAACATAATCCTGGCAGACCACGAGTACACCATCCTGAATCTGCTGAGGTTCCGTACCGCAGAGGCAGAGGATGTTAAGATAGCAGTGAGGGAGCGGTACCCCGTGGAGAGCGCCAGGCCCCCGGAGCCCCTCATCACTCTGGAACGGTAACGTGATGATGATGAGGATGTCTTTTAATGATTCACTGAACATTCATGATGTTGTTGTTTTTTAGACTCTCAGAAATCCTAAGTAAGGCTCAGCAAGGAGAGCAGGTGAAAAGAGTCCTGAACCCACATCTGCGTAAGAAACAAAGAAAAAGAATAAAAAAAACAAACCAACCCTTTGTGCTTCACCCTGACGCTGCGTCCTCTGCTGCCTTGTCTTTAGCCTACGGAGCCACGCTGATAGAGCACAGTCTGATCGAAGCAGGACTGCCGGGATCTTTAAAAACTGACAGTCAAGCTGATGTTGCTGAAGGTACTGGAGGCCTTTTTCTTTCTCATTCTTTTTCTTCCATTAACTCTGTTAACAAACTGTTTTCTTTGACCCGTGTTTCAGTTGCTCCTAAAATCCTTGAAGCCCTGCAGCTAGCTGAAACATACATGGAAAAAACGGAGCAATTTACTGGGAAAGTAAGTTAAAAAAAAAGGCTCCCATTGGCTGAAGTGAGGTACCAAAAATATGAAATGGATTTTCATCAAATTTCAATTTTTTATGGTGATATTAATTAGTCTCTGTAGAAGTGCTGCCAGTTGCTTCAGAAGAACCAAAAGCTGACAGTTTCAGGTCCAGCGCCCCTAGTGGTCAACAGCTGTGCAGCGTTGCTTCAAACAGTTGTTTTTATACTTCCTGAAGATTCCTAGCTGAAGTCAATATCGGACTTTAACTAGGCCATTCTAACACACAAGTCATTTATTTGCACCGTTTTGATTGTTGCTCTCATTTTTATCACATTTTGATTTATAAAAAGCGTAAAGCCATGTTTTTATTTCACTTTTATTCTGCTGTTTGCTCCACCTTTGTGTCCCAACAAAACAAAATGAAAATAGTTTAAAGAATGAGAAGTTTAAGGTGTATGAGAGTCTTTTGTTCTTTAAGATTCCTTGTTTTATGTTTTCATCTCATCCTTTCTTGGTGTAATAAGGGTTACATCATCCAGAAGAGTGAGAAGAAACCAAGTTTAGCTCCAGATAAACCCAGTGAAGACCTCCTGACGTACGTATGGGAGAAATCTGCTCATTTCTTCATCTTGTTGTCTTTCATAAGTAGTTTCCTTGAACCTTGTCTTCCCTCAGCTATGATGAATTCCACCCGTTCCTCTTCGCCCAGCACACAAAGAGCCCTCATCTGGAGTTTGACACCTTCAACAAGGTGAAGATCAGCCTGACGTCTGACTTCCTGCCTTGAAAAGAGAATATTGACAGAAACCTTCTTCTTAAACATTTCCCCTACAGGCGGTGGATGAGTTCTTCTCCAAGATGGAGAGCCAGAAGATCGACATGAAAGCTTTGCAGCAGGAGAAGCAGGCTCTGAAGAAGTTGGAAAATGTGAAGAAGGATCATGAGCAGAGGCTGGAGGCCTTGCACCAAGCGCAGGTTATCCTTCAGCACCTTTAGGTTTGTCTGGGTGAACTACTGTCAGACATTTGGCCCAAATTCACGCATGTCTAACAGGAGGTGGACAGAATAAAGGGCGAGCTTGTGGAGATGAACCTGCCTGTGGTGGAGAGGGCGCTGCAGGTGGTGCGCAGCGCGCTGGCCAACCAGGTGGACTGGACTGAGATCGGCGTCATAGTGAAGGAAGCCCAAGCTTCCGGGGATCCTGTGGCCTGCGCCATCAAGGAGCTGAAGCTGCAGACCAACCACGTCACCATGCTTCTGAAGTGAGGCTACGCCCCATTCTCTAAAGCCTCCTGATTTTAAGGGAGTAAACTCATCCCTGCGTTTTAATGTGTTCGCTAAACAGAAACCCCTACGTGTCTGATGAAGAAGAGGAAGAGGAAGAGAAGGTGAAGGTGGTGGAAGAGAAGGGAAAGAAGAGCAAGAATAAAGACAAAGGTCCGAACAAGAAGCTGCAAAGGAACAAACCGATGTTGGTGGATGTGGATCTGGGGCTGTCAGCTTACGCCAACGCTAAGAGGTGGGTTTGGAGTTAAGGGGCAGAAAGATGTGCTGTATGTCTAAAAGGGTTCAGGTTGGTGGAGTTTGTTATTGCTTTCAGGTACTATGACCACAAACGCAGCGCTGAAAAAAAGGAACAGAAAACCATAGAAGCTGCAGGCAAGGTTTGGAAGCTGCAGTTTATCTTTTACTTCTATCAAAGCAGGGATGAACTTGTCCTCACGGAGATCAATTCTCCTCCTACTGTCTATGCAGGCCATGAAATCGGCAGAGAAGAAAACGCAGCAGACCCTGAAAGAGGTGCAGACGGTGACCACCATTCAGAAAGCCCGGAAGGTCTACTGGTGAGGCCAAAGTATTTACACCCACACCATCTATCCTGTAACACATCGCCATGGAGTGCAGAGTTCTGAAGAGGAGGGAAATTCAAATTCTTTTGGCCTTCAGCCCCCTCCTCTCTGATGCCCTTAAATAAAATCTGGTTAAAAGTGAGAGAGGCGTGAATACTTTCCCCCTGTGTGTCTTTAAGTCCTCCTTCTGTGGTTGCAGGTTTGAGAAGTTCCTGTGGTTCATCAGCTCTGAGAACTATCTGGTCATTGCAGGCAGGGACCAGCAGCAGAACGAGATGATCGTTAAACGTTACCTCCGGGCAGGTAGGACCCTGGAAGCCGCAGTTCCTGCTTTCAGGAAATTCTTTTCAACCAGTTGAGTTTGAAAACAGCCTGTCCTCTCCTCCTCCAGGTGATATCTATGTTCACGCTGATCTACATGGAGCAACTAGCTGCGTCATCAAGAACCCGTCAGGTAATCTGCGGCTCCACTTCTTCAGTTTGACCTGAAACAGTGTGATCTGACTGGTCCGTCTCCTCAGGGGATCCCGTTCCTCCCCGCACTCTGACGGAGGCTGGCACCATGGCTGTGTGCTACAGCGCTGCTTGGGACGCCAAGATTATCACCAGTGCCTGGTGGGTCCATCACCATCAGGTCAGTCACCTTAATAACAGTCTCTGCTTCAAAGATGACGATTTTAAAGAGACAACACATCAGTATGAAGTAGAAAGTTTTGCACCTTTTTTTTTCTAGTTTTTCCTTCCATTCAACTTTCTACCAAAATATTCAGCATTATTTTCATCAGCAGTCTTTCCATTGATCACATAGAGCAGAACATCTTTTTTTCTTGTATAAGAATCTTTTATCTGTAATTGAATCAAGGCTGTAACAAACCAATTATGTTGCCGATCGATTAATCACTCAAATATTAATTGATTAATAATCAGGTTGAAAAAGGTGCATTAAAGAAGATTTTATACAGAATTTAAACCAAGTGAAGCCAAAACTAAACCACTTGAGGAGCTTTGGATTAAATTTACAAACAAAACATTTTTTCATCTCAGATGTTTCCATATTTTTTACAATTTTGGTTTAATTGCGGCTCTGAGGGCGTTTTTCTTCAACTACGGGGATTTGTTTCCGTCTCTATGCTCCAGTTAATCATAACTTATCACTAAATAGGCTGATGGTTAATCAGATAATCATGATTAATCTGGTATTTGTGATTAATCCTCACTTCACTGCTTTCACCACAGGAGCTTCTTAGCTATGAAGGAGTGTCAGTGCCATCATGTCTTTCATGGTCAGTTTCTGTCAGAGATCTGTTGTGTATCTAGACTAAGGTGACTTCCTTGGTTCTACTTCAGGATCAGGCAGGTGGACATGAGTAAACAGACAGTCCTGCTGTACTAAACTGATTAAAGAGTTTTAACCACAATATTTGGGCTCAAATTTAAACATGTATGGAAAGCCTAAAGTGCCACATTCAGTACGATAAGAAGTAGTAATATTTCTATTTGTAAACAAGAAAAGGTGCATTTTATCTGTGCATTAAATTAATAGAAATATGTTTTAAACCAAATAAATAAATAAATATTTTTAAGTTATTAAAAGCTTATTTTTATTTCACAGCTGTCATGAATTTATTTTATCTGTCTTTACACATCAAAATCCTTTTCTCTACTGAATAAAGTCAACTAAATATGAGCAGTTTTATGCAGGACTTTACCAAATATTTGATTTAAAGACCTTAGCTAATTAATTACGACGTTTTCTATATATAATAATATCAGCTGTGTTTACTGATGGAGAAAATGTCGGGTTTTTTCCCAGGTGTCTAAGACGGCTCCCACCGGAGAGTATCTGACCACCGGGAGTTTCATGATCAGAGGTACGGCTCTCTGTCAGTCTGTAAGATCCTCACTTCTTGTACCTTAAACCGTCTGACCATATTTTATTGCATGTTGGCTCTAAGGAGGGATTTTCTTGTTCTTTTGCTTTTCAGGGAAGAAAAACTTCCTCCCTCCCTCCTACCTGATCATGGGCTTCGGGTTCCTCTTTAAGGTACGGCTCTGAACGCCCCTGAGCTCAGTGGCTCCGGAACGCTGTGGTTTTAAAGAACGTCTCTCCTCCTGATCCTCGCACAGGTGGATGAACAGAGCGTGTTTCGGCACCGTGGGGAACGGAAGGTGAAAACCGTAGAGGAGGACCTGGAGGAGGTCACATCCAGAACGGCTGATCTGTTGGAGGAGGGAGAGGAGCTGATCGGTAGGAAGACGCTCATACAGATTTCTGTTTGGTTTCTTGGTCTCACTTATACGCCTCAGACCATCAATCAAATGATATAATCGGAAAAAGATAACAGGAAGAATGCAGCAGTTTTCAGTCGAAAATATTTCCCTAACATCCTAAATAAATCACTCGCCGTGTAAAATCTAGAAGTAACATTAACATTTATTTAGAAGCTGAGTTCAGTTTCATGAGCTGCATCAAGGCCGAATCAGGAAAACACAGAACCTGTCTGACAGCAGGAAGTAGGCCAATGTTTCCATAGACGGGTTTACAGAGTTCTGTCAGTCTGGGAACCACTAGTGGGGAGAATGGTGGACAGTGAAGCGACTGACTCCAAATACATCCTCCAACATCATGCAGGTCCTCCATGCTGCTTAAATGCATCACAGCTCTGACTAGTTAGCTCTGGTCTAGTCAAAGGAATGACAAAGACTCATTAGCTGGAAGGTCTGGATGCTTCCAGTTTAAGCCTGTTTGTGGTAAAACCACAATAATTAGTATTTTCAAACATTTGTGTTTTCTTTTGATGAAGAATATGTTTTTATAGATCAGGATTAAAAGATATTAGAAAAAGAAAAGAATATGCCTCATGCTGACCTGGTTGCTAGGCAACTGAAGTCATGTTGATGGTGATCTAAAATATTGAAGTGCAACTCAAAACCGGAGCAAACCTTAAGGGAGTGAAAACTTTTCTAAGTGCTTTAATGTGAAAAGCTACTTCTTTTACTTTCTCAGGAGACGACAGCAGTAATGAAGATCAGGGTGAAAGGAAAGCAAAGGAGGAAGATGATGATGAAGGTAAAACAGGAAACGCTGCAGAGACGGACGCCGGCGGGACGCAAGCTGAGCCGAGCTCCGCGGAGGACGGCGCCGATGACGACAGCAGCGTGGAAGACGAGACCAAGGGCGACGAGTTCAGCTTTCCAGACACCACCATCTCGCTGCCTCACTTAAAGCCAAACAGGTAACGTCCTTCCTCCTCCTCCTCCTCCTCCTCCTCCGACCCATGGCGAAGCGATCTAAACCTCCTGCCTTGGTTCTAGGACTGCTCCCAATCCTGGATTCAAAAAACAAACCCCTCCTCAGGTAATTACCCGCATCTTTTTCCATGTTGTTGATTTTATAGAAGTTCATTGTTTTCATTGCGGATCTTTGATCCCTTCAGGCTGAGGTGGATTCACAAGCAAAGAAACACATGAGTGCCAAACAGAGGAGGTGAGAATAAAACGGAAGATTAAAGCTGCTTTTCAGCTTCTCTCTTTATTTTAATGACTTCTTCACCGTATCATTAAACAACACGTTAAAATCTCTTGTTCTTCTGAACCAGACGGGTTCTAAAACTTTACTGCTGAGCTGTTGGTGTTTTCTGTTGAGATAGTGGCGTCTTCAGATTTAAAAAAGACACAATCCTCTTGGATTGCTGTTAATAAACTGCACTTTGAAACAAAAACGGACTTAAAACTGCAACTCCAGAGGAAGCCGTTCTGACAGCTTCGTATTTTAAAGGGAAATAACTTTAGTTACAATAATCTTATGCTGTTTTTGTTGCTATTTCTTCATGTCCTTCATTTCCATGCGGTTTTCTCTATAGAATATAAAAACCATAAACTAGCGTTAATCTAACCTTTGTGTCCCCCCCCCCCCGGCTCTATTGGTTGAACCTTTGGATAACAAGGTTGGAATAAGCAGATCATTATCATTACTTGGATACAGAAACTCCTCCACTCAGCTCACAGTCTGTCACAAATGTGAAAGAATAAAACTATTTGATCCCTTTTCTCATCTTCTAAATATTTTTGTTTTTGTCGTTCAGCTTTTTGAATATTTATATTTTTTGGATTTTTTTTAGCATTGTTCCGTTTACAACTTGTTTTCAAATATAAATAATTATTACATTTACTGCCGATCAATGAATGTTATAAAATTATAATTTTGTATAATAATTATTCCATAATGTGTGATTATCATTTGTGTAGTAAAATAGTTTTTCTGTTCAGTTTATATTTTTAGTTTCAACATCATCTTAGACTTTTAATAATAATAGTTTGTCTCTATCAGGCTTTGATGAAAATATATATCTGTGATATTAGGTCAACATCTCCATACCGGGCTAAGATATGCAGCCATTTTAGCCCATGACATCATCACTAATCCTGCATCCCATTGGGCAGAAAGTCATCTGTATAATTGTCCTAATTTGAATCAATTGTTCCCAAATATTTCAGCCTGGAAATAATAAAACTGTGATCGACTGGAAGCCTCCTGAAAACATGCGATTCTATGTGGATTTCTAATGAATGTTTGGTCTCGTTAGGAAACTAAAACTGAAGAGTTTTATTTTCTATTCTCCTGATTAAATGAAGCTTTAATATGAAGCCCCATGGAAATACTTAAACCTCCAGACTTTCTAAACGCAAACAGAATAGCCAAACAATAGTTTAAAACCAGAGGGAAAAATGTCAACCTGGAAACTTTGATATGCATCCGTTGTTTTTATTTCCCACCTCTGACTAAACGCAGCTGTTTCTGATGTTCTCAAAGATTACAAAACATTTCCCTGATGGTCGGAGATTTTTTCCTCTCCTTTTTTAGAGAAGAGAAGAAGAAGAAGCAGAAACAGGAGGTCTGCGACGCTGAGGAGAAGACGGAAAGTCCAGCCGTGGGTCAGGAGTCTAAAGGTGGAGGAGGACCTTCTCAGCAACCTCTAAAGAGAGGCCAGAAGGTGAGAGATGAGACCGAACCCACCAGAACCAGTTCATCAGTACTGCAGGATGATATCAGAACTTGGTCTCCTCTGGTTTGGACAGAACAAACTGAAGAAGATCAAAGAGAAGTACAAGGACCAGGATGAAGAGGACCGGGAGCTGATGATGCAGCTGCTTGGGGTGAGGAAGACCCTCAGTTTTCTCCTGCCAGTCGTCTGCAGTTTATACACGTCCGTCACTGTTCCGCCTTTCAGTCAGCCGGTTCCACCAAGGAGGAAAAAGATAAAAGCAAGAAAGGAAAGAAAGGGAAAGGAAAAGAGGAACCGGCGAGGAAGCCCGTCACTCAGAAGCAGCAGCAGAAACGTCCAGACGTGGCGCCTGAAGGGAGGAAACCGGAGCGTCCGGGAGGAGAGGAGGAGGAGGAGAAGCCATCTGGAGATCAGCAGGAGGAGAAGGTAGAAACACCACTGGACGAATGTTTGGAGGAGTCCACCTGAGGAACAACCCAAACCAATCCAGGTGTTTTCCTTCCGCTCATCTGTGATGTCATTTCCTGCAGGAGGACGAGGTGGATCCGGATAACCCCGGAGCTGAGGTGGGCGTCCTGACAGCAGCACTCAAGAACCGTGATAAGATTGTTGAGAAGAACTTCATCCCAGTTTATCTGTGAAGCAGGAAGCAGAGAACCTGCTGACGTCTCTGAGCGGCCAGCCTCACCCTGAAGACGTGCTGCTGTTCGCCGTCCCGGTCTGCGCTCCCTACACGGCCCTGTCCAGCTACAAGTACGTCTCCAGCCCTTCCTCCCAAACACACAAGCCCTCAGCCGCAGTCTAACCGTCCCTCTGTGTTCCTCAGACACAAAGTGAAGCTGACCCCCGGTTCTCAGAAGAAAGGAAAAGGTAGAAACGAAGGATCCGTAACGTTTTACTGCGTCTCTTTACTGAAAACTGACATGAATCCTTCTGCTGTCTCAACAAGCTGCTCGAACTGCACTGCTCAGCTTTATAAAAGCTAGAGACACCTCGTCCAGAGAGAAGGACTTGTTCCGCAGCGTTAAGGTAAGGACCCATGTCGTGGAAAAGTATTCACACCCCTCAGACCTTTCCATATTCACTGTAGGGAAATTATATTTCTTAACAAATGCTAATAATTATTTCTTACTCTGATGCTCCTGGAATAAAATATGAAATGTAGAAGAAAACTAATCCACTAATCCCACAGGACGAGCCTGAATATGGAGAAACAATCGTTTCAATATTATCAAAAGCAAAGAATGTTTCAAAAAAGGAAATTTGAAAAATGCATTTTAAAATGGAACAAAAGTTCAGTCAAAAAAAGGCTTCAAAAGTCATTTGTATGGTGGCCCAAAGGGATCAAAACAATCAAAAAGTCAAAATAAAATCCATTTAAAAACATGAAGATCCGAGCGCGGTGTTGGTGTAGTGGTTAAGTGTGCGGCCATGTATGGAGGCCTCGGTCCTCCACGCTGCCGTCGCTGGTTCCAATCCCGGCCAGTGGGCTTTTACCGCTCTCTAAAACCCTTTCCTGTCTGCCTACTTTCAAAATAGAATGCAAAATAAAGGCCAGTAGAGCCTAAAATAAAAAGATAAAAAACCCATGAAGATCCAAGAGATGAACGCGATGCGATCTGGTCTCAGGATGTTTTATGATCAGCAGAAATTAAAAAAACAGCTGCCAGAACATCGCACATAGAAATCAGACCAGTAACCATGGAAACCACTACATTTGCTGTGTCAAACTTTAAACATGAAAGATAAACCTGATTATTTCTGTGTTTGATGTTTATATCATCGAACATGTTGAGCCAAAGTTTGGTTCGTAAACTCGGTGCTGCCACCGAGTGGAGTGGAGTGGAATGTGATCAGGATACAAATATTAGTACAACAGAAAAATCAAAAACAAAGATAATCTCTTTATCGTTTTGGACATTTTAAGGCATCTCAATAATAAAGAAAAACTTTGTGATTTAGAGTCTCTGTGTTTGCCTCCATTTCAGAGCTAAAAGAATATGAACATGCTGAGAGTTAAAGGCCGTCTCTATATATGATAAACGCAGCCTGCTGGGTTACAGCAACATTTCAACAAAGTTAGATGTGGCTTTTGTTCACACCTCTGGGCCGCCTTAAATTATATGAAAAATTTCAACCTATATTTTCATTTTTCACATTTATTGTTTTTAGACCATTTAAAAAAATTTTTTTAGGATAATTAGTTTTATAATTTGCATTAGTTTTAGATGAACCTGCTCTGCTTGAATGTCATCAACATTTCTATCTCTGCACACAGATGACCTTAAGGTGCTGAGGGTGAAATCTTTAAAACAGGATTAGAAATGAATGCAGATATTAAAAATCCTTCTCCTCCCAAAAATAACATGTGAAAATATATTTAAAATAAGGTTTGGGAGAAAAAGAATCAGCAAACTGTAGTATTGCTTGAACTTTCCATAAACATTATAAATCTCTTTTCTTTAGTAGAGATGTTTTTCAAAGTTCAGTTTTTTAAAAATATTTTCTTCACATTTCCTTTTTAGAAATAATATCTTTGTTTTCAATATCATGGGAACAATTTTCATCTTTATGTGAATCAGTTTGTGAGGAAACCAGAAGTCCTGTTTAGTCTGTTATGATTTATGTAGGTGCAAAGGAGCTCAGACCTGAAACACTGTCAAACATGGTGGTGGCAGCATCATGCTGTGGGGATACCTTTCATCACCCTAAACATCCAGCCTAAGATGTGTCAGAACAGCCTAGTCAAAGTCCAGACAGGAATATTTCACTTTGGAAAAAAGGGACCTGCCCTTGGACTTCAAGGTCCATCTCCATGTATGTAGAGATCCAGAAGGGAGGAAAGTTCAAAGCGAGCTTCAGAATCAGACGTTCCTCTGAATGTGCAGCAACTGTTTGATGTCAGAGACCAAAATCTGACATTAAAGCCACAAAACAAAGAATTCAGGTGGTTCTGAAAGCAAACAGGGGTCAGACTGAAGGTAATCGGATCATTTTCCTGTTTTATTCCCTGGATTTATTTGCAGCTGCTTCAGTCTTCGCTCATTGTTCTGTTTCAGGATGCAGACCTTTCCAGAAACATGCCGGGGAAGGTAAAGGTGTCGGCTCCCAACCTGCTGGCCGCCAAGAAGAAATGAATCCAGACCCACCAACCTTTGTTTGACTGATGGATTAAGAGGTGTTTTCCCTTTCTAATCATTGTATTAAAAAAAACAAAAGACTCAGACTTTTTGTTGTATTTATTTATTTGAATACAAACTTAATTACCAACGTTTAAAGACGAGTAATCTTGTGCAAACAAAGCCTAACAGACACGAGAACTTTCAGTGCAACGCGGCTCGACGTCCTTCACGATTCCCGTTTTAATGATCCAATCAGAACGCTACAGGAGCCACTTTATGACTATAGAGGCTTTAAACATCAAAATAAATACAGATGAACACAAACAGGAGGCTCATTTCTGTGAATCTGGACTAGATGCGCTTTAAAGCAGAAATTACTGCTTAGAGCTAATTAGCATCAATCAGCCAGCGGGTTCATCATTTACTCCCCATTCCGTCTAAAATAAATGATCACTTTCATGTATTGGTGTTACACAAACATTGGAAAGATAAATCAACATTTTATCAATGTGGTTTTCTTAGCGACTTGCTGTTCCTGCTGGTTTCCATCCTGAACATCAACGCTGCAGCCAAAGCTCCACTCAGCTGATGAAACACAACAAACAGGCTGCCACACGTTTTTAAAGGCTTCTGGTCGTTTTCTCTTCCTCTGTGGTTTGAATTTTGTTTCACAGTAACAATGATTGACACCACTGGTCACTTTCTAACTCTCCTAAAAGGAGAACAGAACCAAAATAAACAGGTATGAGATATAAAACAATATTTAAAGATAATATACTAATGAATTCTGTGAAACTGGAGCATTTTATGATTTTTATCTCCAAATCCTGAATGGTTTGATTAAAGCTTCCATGTTCCAAAGTATCCCAATGAAACTGGTGAAGGAGGGAAGCTGATCCAGAACTTAACTGAACTTTTAATGACTGAACTTAAAAACTTTTATATATAAAGTGTTTTTTATTTCATCGACTGCTTGTCTTTGACTGTGAAGGAGG
>JAUZNJ010031865.1:3810-13993 GCA_034780135.1 Jordanella pulchra | reverse complement strand
ATGTCATCAACCAGCAAGGTAGGGCTGTCTTCAATACTGTGGTCAGTTTGTCATAGCTTTGTTGGGGGTAAAAAAAAAGCCTAAAAGCAGTTACTGAAAGCAAAATGGACAACAGTATTTGAAGGAAGAAAAGTTCAAATGTGCATACATGTGCCTCAGTTTGCAGACAAGGAATTCAGAGTGACGCCCAATGGATTGAAGGAAACCTGGGTCCATTTTCTCAGTACGCAACATACTCTGAGCTGAAATTCTTCAACCTGTCTCAGGTAAATACCTAACTTTTATTTAATTATTGGTAAAAGATTTGCAGAAACATCTTTTCACTTTATTCATTTGCTCTTTTATTTTTTTCATTGACAGATCACTATCCTGGATTCACTGTCTCCCGGAGAAAAAGCGAAGTTTCTTCTTGAACCAGACAGCCTGGCCAATTCCACTTTCTTTAGAGAAGTGTTTCAGCGTTTTACTGCATCAGCTTCACTGGAAGAGTTAGATTCTTTCTTCAGTGTGTTTGTGGATGGAATATCAAAGGTAAATTTTATGGTTTCCACTGATATAGTGTGCTGTTTATTTTTAGTTTACATGTATTGAATTGTTACTTCATGGCCCTAATTTTTCCTTTCAGCCAAACCTAACTGTGGTCAGCCCCAGTGTGCGTGAAAGTGTCCTAAACCTATCACTGACAGCCCTCGTGCCAAACTTCTACCTGCTAAAATCTGATGACATTGGAAAATGGTTCCAGGTTTACCTCCCTCTCTTCCTACCAAGCGCCAACTCAGCAACCTTTGAAATTATTCCAAGAAACATTTCCTGCATCTCCTATCAAAAAATGTGAGTCAAACCCAGTCCTCACTAAAGTTTTTATTAACCAGTTTACTGAGTGAATATGATTTGTTGTCTTTTTAGTGTGAAAGGTTTTGACAACATAATCAGCCAACTCTCAGAGGCACAGAGCCAACAGGTTCTAATGTTTGGACTGGACTACCTCAAGGTTCAGTTGTCCTCAGGTAAACTATTTTTATTGAACGAGTAACTTCAGATTGTCTGGACTATATGAAATCTTTGTGTTATGGTTCATTTTCAGTGAAATCTAAAATATTAGATCATTTGTTGCTTAGGATTTGCCTGTGTTGACTCTGAGGATGACAACAGAGCCTGGCTTGAGAACAATTTTGGTCAGTTCCGTCTTCAAGCCTCCTTCAAGGATTTTCTATCTGCAAAGAAAGATTTTAAAGGAGTACGTATTTCATTTTAGACTCAGACTTACTATATTTTCACAGACTTTTAAACATGTTGAATTCAAGGTGAGGAGATCGACCCCAAAGGTTTGCTTTTTGACCCTGATATAGATGCATGAGTTTGATAGGTTAGATCAGGAGGATAAATAGATGGTTTTCTTGCATCAACATTATGTAGAGTTGGCATTTATGATATTTTTTACCATTATTGTGATACATTTCTCGTCATAAGATGCTTCGATTTATCATCACAACAATAAATTATAAGTAATGTTTAAAAGTCTCTCAGAAGTTGACTGAATTGTCCAAATCATTTTTACATTTTACCACTATTTGTTCCAAACAATATAGTGTTATTGAAAAAAGAAATAATCTAATTACATGCAGTCACAATGTGCAGTTAAGAAATAAAAATCACAATTATCTGTTTACCTGGTTTCCGGAGTAATACTATTCTAAATGGCTATAGTTTTCTGAGAACATATCGGTGAAGGTTCTCAGTCATCCAGGTCAAGGTCAAGCTAGGAAAGTTCAGTTTAGGCAACTGCACGTGTAGTTTTCTAGAAGACGTTTCGCCTCACATCCAAGAGACTTCATCAGTTCTTCTCTGGGATGAGAGGTGAAACGTCTTCTAGAAAACTACACGTCCAGTTGCCTAAACTGAACTTTCCTAGCTTTTCTGAAAACGTTTTTGTGATTGTCGAGGTGAGATTACTGTGTTGAAAGCCATAAATTTAGTAAAAAAAGAAAGCAAAAAGGTTTTTTATTTATCATGATATTACCATGAAATGCTGTGATAAAATTTTGGCTCCATATCCCCCACCCCTAATATTATGTACAAACTGTAGTTGTTATGTTCAGGGGATATGGTTAATAATAGAATATTCTGTGGATCATAACCCAGTTTTCAACGCCACATTATAAAGGGTAATTAATTTGATGTACCTTGCTGCAGTCTGCTACAATCTGCTGCTTATGAAGAAGAGTCTTTTTTGAACAGCAGTGGCTTCTATAAAGAAAGTTCTGCTGCCAAACCGCAGCAAACGGTACAGAACTTGAATGTCTTGGTATTTCTAAACTGATTCCTGATTCCTTTTGTCTAGGCTGAGGTGGCGGATCTTCTCACCTTCAGACAGCTAACGGAGCTTGCAGCAATCCCCTCACAGCTAAATGGAACACAAGATGTCACAAATATCATGACAGTCATCAGTCCAGCTGACTTTGCTGCTTTCTTTGACTCACTCTCATCAGCAGTTGAGGTAAAGAAAACCCACATCTTGTTTCTAAACAATGATGAAACTATTTGTTTCATGTTAATTTTGCTCTGAACGTATCACAGCTAGTTTACACACAAAATACATAAGGTGTCATAACTGGTAACAGTGAAGTGTAGCTTGTATTAATGCATCAATGCTGCCTCCTGTACAAAAAGTAAAATAGTAAAATAATCATATTTTGCATTTAGTACAAGCTGAGTGCTTCGATATAAACTCCAATTAGATTTTTTATATTAAGTATTTGACAAATGTAAAAGAATCAACAATAAAAAGATTGTTACAAACAGCTTTAAGTCTTTCACAACAAAATATCCGTTGTCTCTTGATAACATCATATATTATACAGAGCTTTTGTTTTGTACTGTTTAAGGACCAACGATGCGACTGTTTCTACAGCTAAGAATAAAAGCATAAAGTTGGTTTTTTTCTAGTGAGTTAGATTACAATTATGAGCATGTTGTTCGGTTCTATTGCTTCTCTGTTTCACACTAACAACATTTCCCACCAGGCCCAGCCCATCAACTACACACAGGAGGTAAAAACTGCCTTCCTCCATGTACTTTTTGAGAGAGGTGATCTTTCATCTGTCAGTGACGAAGACTTCCTGCAATGGCTGATGCGACTGGAACCATTACTTGTTGATCTCTCTCCAATTCTGGTGAACCGCTTTGTTGGCTTCGCTGCAAACAGGAGCTGTACCGTCAGACAAGAAATGTAAGACAAGAGTTTGAAGAAAACAGTGATTGAACTGATTTTTATTTAAATTAAGTTAAAATGTGTCTACTTCATTAATTCAACTCGTGTTTATGCAGGATAAACATGCTTAACACAACACAGATAAGCAATGACACCAAAGCAGAGATCTACAAAAACATCCTCCTCCTCCTCCAAGGTTTGCCTATGAAAAGGCTGCACACCACATAACAACAAATAACCTGCTGCATGGAAGTAACATATTATATTTTCTTTGTAAAACAGACCCAGAGCCCCTAAAGTGTTACAGTGGTGGAAGTTTCTACCTCTTCCTGAAAAACAACTTCCTCAGCTTTGGGTTTCCAGATGTGTCAACATTTATATCTCTTCTGCCTCCAGCACGCAAGTCAGAGGTAAAATAAGATTCTAGGCGAAGATCTATGTAATCAGAGTTTGTGGCACTGAAATGTTATATCCACAACAGAGGTTTAATAACAAACTAATCTTTCTGTTCTTCTCCAGCTCTTGAATACTTTAAGCACATCCGAGCTGCGTCAGTTCCTCAGTCGGCCTGATGTCATCGACAATAACTCAGACATCTGTGTCATCTTCAGCAACTACAACAAAACCGCTGCCTTCCTCCAAACGGTATGTCTTTCAGCTCAGTTAGTTTGTTGATAGGAATCTGTTTGTGTAAGTGGTTAATCATTGTGGCTCCTGCAGGAGGACGTCCCAGGTGACGTGCGGAGGATCATCCTCCCCTGTGTGTGGCCTTTGGCTTTGAGCAGTGACACAAGATCTGAGGTTGATCTGTGGTTCGAGGTACGGTTGAAAAACTACCTGAGCTTCCTGACCAAGGACCTCCTGAGCTCCACTGAGGTGCAGAACGCCTCATGTCTCTCCTTCCAGAGACTGTAAGTCTATGTCTCACGTAGTCAGATCCTGAACAAAAGGGTCGCATAAAACTAGATTTCAGATTATTTCCTCCTCCACAGGGTTTCCTTCATGGGAAATAACTTTACATACAGCAGCCCTGAGTTTGGACGGGAAGATGTGTACAGCACCATCAGGAGCTACCTGAGAGCTGGTGAGGCTTTTGGAGTAAACGTATGACGCGGGATGAATGTCTGAAGCTTTCTTTTAAACTTTAATGTTTCTAATTCATCAGTATTTATGGATTTTAGAGCAAACATTATGAAATGTAAAGATGAATGAGTCATCGATCACATGAGACACTAAAAGTTTTGCACTAAACGATTTCTTTTGTGTCACAAATGAAAAAGATCTATTTACTGTCGATTACTGGAGCTGCCTCCAACTTGAAAAATCCTTGTTCTTCACCCAGGTTCTGGAGCCAGATGCTACGACCGCAGACACCCAGATCTGAACTCCACCTCCTGGTTTGTCAACTACATCGGCAGCTTTGTGGTGTTCATCACGCTGGATGATCTCACCAGCTTTGTCTCCACCTCTCAGGTATATATCTTCTGATAAGAAATCAAGATGTGAATGTTGGCCATCTTTCAGATTTTATTTAAATGTCTCTGTCCTGTTTTACTTGTTTTCTTTTGAAGCTGGAGTTGTTCTTGAATGACAAGGCTAATCTGGAGCTCTTTAGCAACACAGCGATCCCACAAGACGTGACAGACTACTACATCTCGCAGCTTTTTGAGTTCAACCCAACCTTCGGACTTATGATGTAATTATCCAGCATTTTTATGAAATTCATATGAAACGGATTTCCTTCACTTTGCTGTGGTCATTGAACATGCCAACTGTCGTCCAGGCTTCCAGGCTCTTTGTTGTGCTCCCCGGACATCCCAAGCTCAGTATTTTCCTCTCTAAATGAAGCTGATACGATGATCATCTTGGACAGGCTAAAGATATTCTGCAATGGAACAGAAAATCCTGAGGTACCAGATCCACAGGTTCCCTAAGAACAGCCTTACTGTCAAAACAGTAACATGTTTAATTTCCCCTTTTTCATCAGTTTAACATTTCTGAATGCAGGAAAACAGGAAAATAACAGATGTAATCTAGATCACTTTCCCTAGAAAATAAAACCTAGATGTTTGCAGAAAACTCCTGAGCTTTGCTTTTGAGCTGTGGTGAAATTATTTACAACAGAAACACCTTCCTATAGATCTGGGTTTTATATAAACCAAGTAAGTTCAGATGCTTTTGGAGTATTGACCAGTACACCAAAGGATAATGTATAAAACATTACACCAAAATGATCTGTTATCTTGATTTTAAAAATACGACCTATAGTTTATATGACACATGACAATGTATGCTGGATTGATGCCTGTTGTGTCCAACAGAGATCTGCAGCTCTGGCATCCAACATCCAGAACATCACAGCGCAAACTTTCCAAAATCTTGGAAGTGCCTCTTCAGGCCTGACAACAACCCAGATCCTCTCAGTGTCCTCCACAGTGCTGGTTTCCTCTTTGTCCACTCTGGGCTCTGTAGAGACATGGGGACAGGACCAGGCCAACGTCATCATCCAGTCCATCACCTCCTCAGGCTTCCAGGTACAAGCCCGATCAATTTACATCTCTAATATATCCTTCAGTCATCCAAATAAACCCTGGTTTTAATGAGTGGAAATATGACTGACAGATCAACAGCGCGGCCTCCCTGGCCTCCCTGGGAACTCTTATCGCTGGTGTTCCTTCCGAGTCAGTGGAGAAGATGTCGGCCTCTGAAGCAATCACTGCCTCCAAGAATCCAGTGATTGTCTCCAACATGCTGAAAGCCCCAAAGGTTGTCCAGCAGACTTTTGTCAAAAAGGTAAAAATGCTCAAACTTTACCACAAAGCCTGTCTGTATTCATCCATTAAGCATCATTTTGGGATTAAAAGAAAAAAAGACCCCACTTTGTCTCTAATTCAGATCATGGACAGAGTCCCTAAAATTACTTTGACCTCCATTAAATGTGTACAGAAATACAGTAGAGAGATAAATACATTTGTCCAAATCAAAAAGAAAAGTTGTCATAAAGTGTCTAATCTTGTGCCCTGGACTCATAATCTCATGCAGATCATTTCTGGGGACTCCAATCCAGCTGAGGTGGTGAAGAATATCCCTGACTCCTTAGCAACTGAGATTCCTCCCTCGATGCTGATATTTTCTGAGGGGGCTGCAAACCTCACTCTGTTAAACAAGAAGACATGGACATCAGATCAGGTCAGTCCTGTGCCTTCTGTTTACCGCAGTAATAAGGGTGCCAGGGAACAGACTTTTGTGGCAGATGAAAGTTTTCATTTACACCGTGGAGTAAAGTAATTGTTGAGAGCTGTTTTTGCCAAACAGTCTGATTCTATTCCATTTGGAGGCAAACAGCCCAAACTATCCCATACTTTGAGCCACAGTCAGGCTTCTCATTTGAAATTATGTTAAAAAAAACTTTTTTGTTGTCTTCTTCTAGGTGTTTAACTTTATTTACTTTGAAGCTGTAACTTAATCATTCCACATTTTCTGTCAAGTTCTGTCTAATATTTGAATTGTTTTTCTCTCATAGTCCACTATAATATTTCCGACTTTGGGTGACAAAGACTTCGATGTTGAGCAGTAAGTGAACAAACCAACAAGCGCTGTTTTTAGGAGTTTCTCATTTTCCTGAAAGTACATCCATGGTGTTAATTACTGTGCTCTTCCATTTTTTCCAAAGGCTTTCTCAATATATCCTGCAAGGCTTCACATGTGGCACAGTTAGGAAAATGAAAAAACCTAGAGTCAGACAGTTGATTCGTGCCTGCAGGCCAAGAAAAGGCAGGGGTAAGGTGGAGCTGAAGGAACCGCAGGTAAGATCTGGAGAAACATTTTCTGAAGCATAGCACTGTAACAGAAAACTGCTGAAGAATCTAAAGATTGTCTATAAACATTAACTGTAAAGATAGAGTCCATTGATTTTAGTCTAATATTGGATCTTCTTCCATTGGTACTTGTAGCTGACCTGCATGTACAACCTGCTGAGTGACAACATCTCCCAGATCTTCACAGATTATCCTTCAGACATGCTTCTCTACTTAGAGTGAGTCCTCTTCATTACTTTGTCAGTTGCCTTAAAAAGTTCATCTTTTTCATTTTCATATTTTACAACAATCCCAAACAGCACCAAAAATGTCCAGAAAGGAAACTGCAGGTCCTACTTTTCTGCACTGGGTGCTGCAGACTTCACTGTGGCCTCCAGCATCTTGAACAAAGGCCCAAAGAAGTTCAGTGAAGCCAGAACCTGTTTGGTGAGTGCCAGTGAAATTAAGAATAAAGATAAAAATAACTCATATGCTGATATGCATACCTTAATATTCTAATTTATAACAGCTAATGGTAAACATAAGCCACTAATTACAGGACTAAGTGGCGTGACGAAACGTTTTCACTGACAGACTCCTTTAACTGTTGTAGGAGATCACTGGGACCGCCCTGAACAGAGACAACGTGGAGGTCCTGGGGAACATGGCCTGCAGCCTGGACAGATCTGACATAGAGAACTCAGATCCTCTCATCCTGGAGAACCTTAAAGCCTGCAAAAACCTCTCTGACAACCAGATCATCGCCGTGGAAACGCAGCTACTAAGTGGAAAATCACGATACGGGTACAAATCTAAATTATGTCATGTGTTCTCTGAGATTTAGGAACTTTTTCCTTCAGCTCTTCTAAGTCTATCTTAGGACTACCTTGTCAGCTACCTTTGTTTAAACAGAGGTTACTAAGGGTAATTCGGGCCTGTGTGTGTTCAAAGGGATTTTAACTAAATGTGGACCTGAGACTTACCTAAGACAGGCTTTCAGTTATGTAATCAGAAATCTCAGAAATAATTTAATTTTCTATCTGTATTTTTTCAGCTGTTGCACCACTTTTATGTCTTTTTTTGTGGTTTAAATTATAAAAACTATATTTGTTCAATTTTTAGAAATGTCACCATCTGGACTAAGGAAACACTAGAGGACCTTGGCATTCTTCCCCTGTACTTCTCACAAAACATCTGGGTGCAGTTAAAACATGTATGTCTTCATATTATGCTGCTTGACTGTTATTATGTGTTTAAAATTGTTATGTAATTTTTCATCCTCTGGGAAACTCAGGTTCTAAAGCATATTTTTCTGCATTTTTCAGACAACAAAGAGAAGATTCATTAGAGGTTTCATGCCAAACCTGAGAAAAGCAAAAACTCAGAAGAGGAAGCTAAAGAGGTTATTTAAACAGCTCAGTCCTCGTTTAGCAAAGCGAGCCGCAGGTAAAAAGTGTTAAAACCTCTGATATTGAATGTAGAAAACTAGTCTAATACAAAAAATAATTATATGAATAAATTTGTCATCAGACCTGAATAAAATATATATCAAAACTTTAATTTGTTTTCACAACTGTTTTATGTTACTTTGAGGTAATTTATGAACCAAATATTTCCTTTTATTGGTCTATTGTTGAACCAGCAGCAAACAGCAGCCTCACTGTCTCTCTTATTTTCTAAGGGTGCACTACAGAGAACATTACCCAGGTGACCATTAGCGACCCGGCTTTCCCCTTTGGCTACGATTCGACGCAGTTTGACTTCTGTCTGGATGTTTCCATCCTAAAAGAAAACCTCTATGACATCTGCCAGAAAGCCGATGATGATGAATTCCAGAAAATCATTCTGAAGAAGCTCAACCAGGTAACTTAGAGACACGTGTCAGTTTGGACAAGTGGTATCATGTACTTTAGGACCTGAAAGAAGAACAAACAGACCCAGTGGCTATCAAAACATGGCAGTCATTCCATTGAAATACACACATGTGCAATATATTCTTTTAAGATATAAAGCAGCCAAAGCTTGGCATGTTGCTATTAAAACTTTACGTTCTCTGCATCAACAGGCTTACCCATCTGGAGTCCCTGATCAGGCAGTACAGCTGCTTTCTTCAGTGTCTCGCATGGCAACACGTGATGACATCTCTAAGTGGAGCATCACTAAACTGGATACCCTGGCCGCTCTCATGGAGCCTGAAGATGGAACCTGGGGGAAGGAGCAGGTGCAGCAGACAGACTGGAAACACCTCAAAGACATTTATTTGGCTGGTTGTAATGTGGTGGCTTAATGTGTTTTTCTTCATGTTAACTTTAGAGCCAACAAATCATCACCAATTACCTGGAAACACCTGGAAAGTCCCTGGGAAGCGCTGAGTTGAACGTCATAGGCTCCAACCTATGCTCCTTGGAAACCACAACACTGCAGAACATCACAGCACACAGTATGAGGTCAGTGTCAGCATGCATACCATAAACAAACCCGTTGGTCTGAGCAAACCCAAATACCTCTTTATTTTTTTACTTTTGTCAGAAATGCAAGGCTTCTGGATGTGTCATCATGTTCAGCTGAGCAGAAGAGAGTCCTCTATGAGATCAGCAACAGCTCCTACAGCATATATCGTGACAATCCCATTACATTTTACAACCTGGTTAAAGGCTATCTAGGTGAGAAATCCTGCTAACTAACTAGTTATCCAACTGAAAATAGCGCAGTGACATAACTTTCCTATGTTATGTTGGTAGGAGGAGCACCGGCAGCAGATATTACAGCATTTTCAACACAGAACATCAGCATGAATGTCAACACTTTCAGAAGTCTGGATATCAGTGTGATAACTGTGAGTTTACACGTGAAAGAAGCTATTCGAGATAATAATTGTTTGTCTGTGTGTTAGTGCAGAAGGGAGTGCAAAATCTGTGTGGGTTTTGGAGCAGAAATGAAAACAACACTTCCTGTCTGCGTCTTGTTTCTAACACAGAATGTAAGTGTGACCGAAGTCCGAGGCCTCATGGGTGAAAACCTGCCAGATCTGAAGCTGTTTGAGAATGATACAGTGGTTAGAACCTGGGTGAACCTACAGCTACAGTCTGACTTGGACACACTGGGTGTGGGTCTAATCAGCACTCGGGTCGATGCAACCACAACAGAACCTGGCTCCAACACCAACATGACAGCC
>JAUZNJ010031864.1:0-13995 GCA_034780135.1 Jordanella pulchra | reverse complement strand
ATATATAGCTTTAAACAAGACATATCAAAAATAAAAGTTAATTGAAATCATTAAAAAAGTTTGCCTGTAAACCTTCAGAGCCAAGACAGAGACAGTTTTATAGATTTTGTAGCCGATGTCAGATTTTCTTTTGAGCCAGGACCAATACTGGTTGAAAATTCAAATGCAATATACTCATTAAACATGAGGGATGAGAAAATATAGATTCAGACAAAGAGGCTGTATTTTTAACAAATGTGCCATAAATGGTCAAAATAATGCCCGGCACAAGTAGAAAGTACTTAATAATTTATTATATTACAAAGAAGCATTCATTTTGGGGTTATTTGTTCTTTTTAAGATGTAAATCTGTATGTGAATAAGCCTATAGTGAGCTTATGTAAATGTTTCACTCTCACTCTATTTGGGATTTTTTCACAAAACCTTATCTTCAAAAAAGGTGCAAAACACTCCTTATGCAAGACATTGCTCTGTCATCCTGGAGAATTACAAGTGCAACCAGGAAAAACTCTTACCTTCTCCCTCTGGACAAGAACTTAGAAAGTGTGAATGTGTCGACCCTGATCAGGTTGAATCTTAGCTGGTGAATAATTAATAACTCAAGGAAAAATAAACCAATCCTGCCTTAATATTCTGCATACACATGTTGTGTTTAAATAGTGTTTGTTAAGTCTAAATAAATTAAATCAATCTCAGTCTTTTTTGACTTCATTATTGAATTGGCTAGTCAAGATAACAGTATTTAGTTATTTCTGTAGAGAGTCTATAGTTAACAATCTAACGGTTTACACAAATTTATACAGATTGATAAGAAAAAACAAGACAAGCCTATTCTAATTTAAGCAGTATTCAACTGCAATAATCAGAAAAGTTTTATTAGTGCCCCGTAAAAAAAAGTCTTTTAATCCACTGTAACATGTAATCTGTTGGCCTGTTTAATGTAAGACCACTCTCAATGACATTTATGCTTCAAACAGGTGTATCCAAGTTAGCATAGGAAATCTTACCTGATTAGCAGTGTTGATGTTAATCCCGTTCTTGATGTGATCCAGGGCCTTATCCAGGTTCCCTGACCGAGCAGCACGCAGAAAGCTGGTGGCTGCATCCGCCTGCCACAGAAAGATGGAACAGAGGAAAGGTAAGATAGGATATAAACTGATGTAACAAAATAAACAGGTTGTCCAAATTCATGGTTAGAAACTACTAATTTTGTGTCAGATTACAAGTTATGACAGTACTATGCTTCTCTTTTCCTTTTGTAAAAAGCATAAAAATGTCAGACTCCTTACAGCCCACTTGTGCCCACGCTATGAGTTTGGCAGGCTATCTCATCACACTCAGCCATGAGCTATGCTTTTTGCTTGTCTGTCTGATCTCAGTCAGAAAAAACCCCTGTGGTTTGTCTCTTGGTCTGTGTCAGTGTTTGTACGCCCACTCCTAAATTTATTCATTGACGACTACAATAATATGGCTGACCTGAACAATGAGATATTTTCAATGCCCTGAAGAAGAGATAACTCATGCCTGCATTGTACTCTTGACCCCGCCTCCACCTCCGTCAGCAGCTAAATTATAAACCTGCTGAAGCTTTTATTCCCGAATGGTTTAATTATACTGAATTGCTAAGAACCACATGCCCCTTTCAGAAGATGAGACATTTTAGTTTTTTTTCTCTCTTCACATTTCTTATTCATTTAAGATGTGAGTTACTGGTGACGCATTAAAGAGTTACGTTCAGTTTATATTAACTAAAGTTAAGTTTTTCTACATTAATAAACAAGCAAACAGAGGTCAAGTTGGAAATGACTAAAATAAAATAGGTGAATGGTTTCTTTTTTGCATTTCTAGTACTTTAAACATACCTTTTTTGCATTGTGAGCTATTTTTTCTCCTATTCTAAAATCAATCCTATCATATCTAATTGGGGCTTTCAGCAAGTGCATAATTATAAAGTGTCAGGAACATGATGAATACTGAAAAAAGATACATTGGATCATCTTATAAAAATTACTTGTTATTTATTCTGAAATTAAATTTCAGAGATGGTCGAAAGTAAATTTTAATTAATTAGAAATACATTTTTTTACCTTCAGTCATAAAAAGAAACTGCATTCATACAAAGTAAAAGTATAACTTAAAACCAAGACCACACATGTTTTTTATGCTTTTTTATAACTTAATTTTTCAGGTTTCTACCATTACATATAAGTATAAATTTAACATTTTAAAATCAATTTTTTTCAAAGAGTAAACACATTATCAACCATATTTATTAACCACAAACACAAGCACTTTGAGTTTATAAAATTGTTAAAATCATTAATTGTAACCCTTTTTTTTCTTTTAAACAAGGTAATTTACATGATATCCTCTGCTTTCTTTCGGAGTACTTCTATTCTGAGTCGAGTGCAATAATTGCAACGACAACCTTGCTCATGGTGTTGCAGCGTTGGCCACACCTACGTTGAATTAGTCAGGTAATAAGGTCACATTCACATGAGTTACACCATGAAAAAGGATAAAACCCCAGTAAATGTTGACCTAAAACATATATTAACCCAGAAACTAATTGTTTCAGTTGATTATTTCAATGATAAGGGTTAAACATGTTTCGTAAATAACATTTGGGAAATGCTTGACATTTTATAATTATTTAGAATTTCTCTATTTTTTTATTTTACTTACCATATGTTAGCGATATTAAAGCTGTAATTCCTACAGGGTTTGTTTCTATGAGCTTTTAACTGGTCTTAGATGACCTTTTAAACTTGCCACATATTCTCATTTGGATAAACTGTAGGTCTAAACTTTGACTAGGTCATTCTAACATGTGAATGTGCTGTGATCCAAACAATCCATAGTTGTAAGTTTAGGGCTGTTAAAAAAACTTAAGGGTAAAACCTGTGTCCCAGTCCATGAACAAAAAATGGCTTTAATCATCATATTTTGTTTCTGTAACTTTATGAACTACTTAATTTAGGCCAATATGTGTTTAGTGAAGTGTGAGCAATTTTCTTTCTTCATCATAAACACAACCTTTTGTTAAATCTAAAAGAAAAATATTACAAAATGTCATAAATTTCCTCACACAACCATCTGGAAACAGCATACGTCTATATAATACAGCACATTTAAATGGACATGTGCATAAAATGACTCATCCTGGAGCTTCCAAAGATGAATAAATTAAATTGTTTTAACAACTTATGGAAGGCCAAAAGCTCTGTCAAATTTCATAGGTAACTCTTTTGATGTTTCTCTTTCATTCTGCTTTGTTCTGTTAGTGACATTTACTTTCCTGTCCACAGTTTTCAACTCCTTCATTCCTCCTCACTCTCCTCACTGCTCCATTGACTCTGTATTATAGCTTTAAGGGTTAATTTCCTGTCTGCATTTAATTGATTCAATTGATTGACTTTGTATTTGTTAATCAATCTTTGTCTGTGTTGCTGACACACATCTATCACCACCCTGTAAAAGATCAAAAAGGAAAGAGTTGGTCTTGATGTTGTTGCCAGGCTTGAATATATCTCCCATTCTTCTCTGCCACTTTGTGCTGCTCCATTTTCATTCCCTTTCTACTGTTTAATTCTATTTGCAATCAACCTGTCAACTACATCAGATAATTTAGTTACCTGAACCCCTCCATTTGCACTAACAGCATAAATGTCCTTTTTGTACTCAAAAATTTCAGTAACTAGATCAAATGTGCTTTTCCTGATGCCTTTGTTTGTTTCCTCATTTTCTATGTGTTCACATCAAAACCTTTTTTCCTATGAATTACTTTCTTAGCAGGTCTGAGTATGAAAGATGTCTTCAGTGCAAATTCCAACACATGCCAGATGCAGTGTCACCACTTCCTGAAACCCGCAACGAATAATGTCATACCTGCATGACGTACCAAATAACATAACTGGCAATTTAGATTAAGGTACGATAATTGATTGTCAAATAAATTTATTTGAAATTTAGAAGAAGACAACATTTTCCTGCAGCATTTGGCAAGAAAATACTGTACTAATAAATGCTAAAATGAGCATAGCTCAAGCAAAAGACAATCACTATGTTCTGCTCACCTGTGCATTTACATTTGAGCTGCATTGATATCCCAACAGAGCATAGTTAACTTTAAATGTTTAGCCTTTAAATGAAAATAACTAAACTAGATGTTTTGTTTGATCCAACAGAAGATACATATCTACATAAATGCTAAAAAGATCAATGTTTTTAGAAGGTGGATTTTTCTTTTAAGCAGAAGTGCAGCTCAGACTATTTGCACCATTTCCAGTATCGATTAAAGCATAACAGTGAATAGGCATAAATTGCTGGTTCTAATTCCTAATTGCCATCTACGGTACAGGAGTGACCTGCCGCTTTGATATGTCAGTTATCTGGAGGTGCAGCAATCAGATTTCAGGGGGGTCCCGTGCCCTGACCCCTTGTCACCATGCCTGTTCTCATTTCTCCTACATCAGCAATTAGGCTTCTTGAATTTTAACGACAAACAGGAGTTAAAAAATAATTCAGAATACAACCAAACATGTGATGCCGGTAAATATAGAAGTGTCGTTTTTCTTCTCGTTTCTTGTCTTCAAAAGAAGACAAGAAAACAACCACAGCATGAAAAAGTCCAAAGTCACTCAAGAATAATCCCTTTGCAACCTGGGTGACATTCATCAAACAACTTTAGATTTTCAGTGTAAAGTTTAGAGTAAAAAACAAGCAATTCATCCACAAGCCTCCATTTGATATATGGGGTAAGAGGTAAGTAACTGTAAGTTATATTAATTTAAATACCTTTCCAGAAATTGATCACTGAAATTGAACCATCCGATTTTCTTTATACAAGATTTATCACTTATCAAAAAGGACATTTTTCAGATTTTCAGATTAGATGAAAAATAAAAATATGAAAAGTAATATGTCAGTGAGTGAAGCTGGAAAAATCAGCTAAAGATCATGAAATGGTCACATACAGGATAATTAATGCTATAAAAAGGCAAGAAATCCCACCTCAGATGATGGTCCAACACAAATAGAGATGCAAAACTTAGGAGATGCTGACGTACGTGCTTACGATTATTTAAGAACAGGACATCTAGAGCAGATATGAGTTGACATAAAGCTCTGTGAGCCCAAAGAAGTGACCTATAGTGCAGCACATAGCTAAACCACACAAACAAGGCAGGAGCAGAAGAAAACAGGGAGAAACATTCAAACAGAGAAAGCAACATGTTGTCCAGCTTAGTTTAAATGATGTAACTTTAACATAATCGTGAATATCTTGCTCACTCCAATGGGAGTAGTGAATCAGAATAACCCGAATGAGGATTGATTTTAGACTGTAAATTAGCATTAAATGCTGCAATGTTAGGGTAGAAACCACAAGATAAATTGTTAATATGGAAAATGCAATTGCCAGTCTAATTAAAGGAGTCATATCATAAACCTCAATGTTCTACATGTCGAAACTCTCTTCATTACATCTGTTAAAATGCATCTATTAAGTGGTGAGCAAGCCAGTTTATAAATGAAGTGCCATGACAGTTAATTTATGCTTAAAATGTATATTCTTTTATACTTCCAAAACCCAAACAAACACATACATATAACATGATTATTGATGAAATGAGGAGTAAGCTTATCAGGGCCACATCTACTAGGATTGTTGGCTGAAGAAAAACCTTGGTATTAAGGTTGCATTTCACAGCTTAGATAGCCTACAGATTTTTCAGAGCTTCCTATTTTATAAATACAAATCTAAACAATGGAGTGTGCATTTTTAATGAGCTCCTTTTAATCTATTAACTACAGCTCAAATTTAATACTATCAATTTTGTTCTGCAGTCTATTGAATTATCAAGTTAAGTCAACCTGTGTATCAAAGAAACACGAGAAAAAAAAGGGCAAAAGGAATATTTTTGGGAGTTTTAAAGGAGGGTTAAGTTAAAAACCAACATCCCATATGACAGACATCTAGAGATATCCAATCTGTCAACCAAAAATGCAAAGAGCTGGGGGGAAAAAAAAGGAAACCGAAGCTTTTCATTGAACAGAGAGGTAGACATTTCAACTTTACTGACTTGCTTTACTTGGTGATTAAGAGAGGAGAAAATTCCTCCTTCAGTTTTATTTTTTCTCACTGTGGCCCCTTTACTCCTTCATAAGAAAAAGACATACTATAGAAAAGGATCTAAGAAAGTCCAAAGAGAAATGAGAACCAGGGAGATTCAATTGAGACTGAATGGATATTAGTGAGTCTAAACAAAGAAAATCCAAAGCAAATAAATGGCCAAACAGACTATAGTTTCTTTAATCTGTTTTTTCCCCTAATGGTTACTACTATTCCTCTGTGTTACAAATTATTTTAGAAATATGACAATTCAGTCATAACTAAATAGAATTTCGAGTACTTTTGGTGTCCTCTGACATAAGTCAGAGGACACTTTTGGACAGAGGAATCCAAAATATGTCAACTTTTTCAAGTGACAGCTCCTGTCAGTTTTGATTTTGAAGTAAGTTCTTGTGTCATTTAAAGCTCTGACCTCTCTCTGCATTTCAACATAAATCTCATCTTCCAGACATTCAAACTTTGTGGAAACTGGAACTACCACCCACCGTGTCTATAATGAGTGAGATGTTTAAACATTCCTTCTTATATTAAACAAATGGGAGAAAACACACAACCTGAGTGAAGGATTTCTCGCTTTACCTATGTGGTTTTAACTGCCACGTTTAAAGATGAAAATAATGGACAGCTGTTTATTGTAGTTTGGACAGAGGAGAACAAATCTAAGGACTATCACAAAGCAGTGAACTCTACATCAAAGAGCTTGTGTCCATAAGATTCAAACCAATGATGCAGAACCCCAAGCAAGTATCCTGGTCCCTTAACTCCAGCAGACATTAACAAATTATGTTTGTGGATGGACTAATGGTGGTTCTTTGTGGCACAGAGCATAAACACGAATCATTCATTGTGATTAATAAACAAATTAAGACAAATTACCACACAAAATCACACACACATGCGAGCAAAACTAAAAATAGTTGCATCAACGCCACAGTATGTTAGTGTTGGCAGTACCAAGGAGGAAGATAGATCAAAGTAATGAACCCTCATGGGTTTTAACAAAGACCCGCTTCGACTAGAAGAGACAGATTCCCAAGCAACTTTGAACACTCACACACACTAAAAATATGCATAAATATGAATGTAAGAGGGACAACAGCAAATAAGGCATGTGATGCACATGCAAAGCTTAGGTGAACATATATATAACATGCACTATATATGTTAACAGCAGAATAGAAAGCAGATAGAAAAACCCAAGGAAAAGAAAACTGAAAAATATATTCATAATGAACTCACCTTGAATTACATGTTATGTTAGTTATGTTTAGTATATGAGAAACACAAGCTTATTTGCACCAACAACCAGGGTGACCAGATAGCCCTGTTTTTCCTGGACTAAACAACATTTATCAGTCTTTCCTCAACCTGCATAAAGGAATAATATCCCACATGACATTTCTACTTAGATTACAAGAAGAACCAAGAGTAATAAGAAAAGCAGGACAGATTCTAACAGGCGGGACTAGGTTTCAAAAATAACCTTTCTACCTTTCCATGCATTGGCAAAACAATTTATATATATCACAAAATTATCACAAATTGTAAATGTGCAACAGCCTAAATGAGCAACAGTTTAGCAAAAACACGTCAGACTCCATCACAGCTCCTTGGTTCTGATGTTACACCACATGCATGTTTGGGTTTGGGTGTAACTGGGTGTTGTTTTATATATTTTTATGCATGAGAGAGATTGAGAGTAGATGATGGGATGACAGATGTGGTCTGGAGATGTACAGTACACATGTTTGTGGGTATTAAAAGGAGATTCAGCAGAATGTTGATGTATTGGTCAATGGCAAACTTATAATAAGTATTTAAATCAGAAGTTGTACCTCTTGCCTCCATCAGTAGTTTTCTTTGATTGTTTTCGTTTCAATTTATTTTTCTTTGTATATCTTTTTTCTTTTATTTTTTACTTCTGTAATGGTGCGACCATATCATTTACAGCTCTTGTTTTTTATTTCCCACTGCTCGACTTTTTACTGGTCCTTTAGTTATGCCGCACTTTGCCTGTGATGCTAAGAACCCCTGCGTGTTTATTCATGGGAGGTGTGGGAATTTATAGCCTTATATGGAATAATTGGGGTGGTGTTCATGCAGATCTACATTTCTCAGGGACACACGCTCTTGTATGTTTACTAAAGTTAAGAACGTCTGTTGAATCTGACAAATCACTTTCGTAAAAGCCCACATTGAAAGAAAAAGTAAGAGAAATTTACACCAAGAGAACAAAAATATTGTTGTATGAGGCCTAATGTCTGAAGTAGGCCTAAATATGTTAAACACTTTTCCAACAGCACAATAGAGCAGAGTTTATGAGTAAAGCTTGTTTTTCTCAGGTTTTCTACATGCCATTATATTTGCATCAAAATATTATTGTTAATTTATGATCATTATGTTCAACTGATCTTACATAAAACGTTTAGCAGAACTACAGTCTGTGAAAGTTTGCAAAACAGTGTTTATGCAAACTGCTATAATATTTATCGGTCAGGAGTTTTGATAAGAAAATAAAAAATACATTGGATGAGTAGACATAAACTCACCACATAAGCCCACTTTTTAAATGTGAATTGCCTTTTTACAAGCTGTACCTCACTTTATTAAAGCTGATCAAATCAAAGTGACGTTTTTTTATGTTTGTTAATTTCTGTGTAAAGTAAGGTATTATCACCAATAGATTGAAATTTGTTGGCTTAAACACCAAACTGACTCTATCCTCTGCCTTAGACACAAAGAGAAAGGAACCTCCACACCTGGCAGTGCCAGTTGTTGGAAAATACCGAAATATGGAGCACAGGGATAAATGTGCAGGTGCAACCTAATTCATCACTTAACTATTCCTGGCACTACTTTCTTCCCTTTAGTTGTTTGAAACATTTTCTAATTTTCTTCAATTTCATTTTATAAATAAGCAAAAGCTAAAGAAGATTCAGATGGATATAATTATAAAACACATATAAATATTTTTTTAAAGCATTTTAAATCTAGCATCAACCCATTATTTAGATACTAAACCATAATTACAGGCATTCTTGTTAAATATATTTAAAGTCGCTACACTATTGTAGTATTTTAGACCCCCAGGATACCACTACATACTAGAAAATTTAAAACAGCAAGCTGTCTTTTTTAAAATTCATAGCAAACAGTTTCCCTTGTCTTGAGATAACCATTTGGATAAAAAATGTCAGTGATACATTCATTACCTCCGCCAAGGAGATTATGTTTGCAGTAGTGTTTCTTTGTTTGTCTGTTAGCAACTTTATAGAGAAAATTATCGACGGATTTGATTGAAAATTTTACCAAAGGTGCGTCGTGGGCTAAGGGCCAATCTATGATCTTTTGGTGGTGATCTGGATCAGGATCCAGATACAGGAATTTTTTAAAGATGTTTAACATTCCAAGATAGGGACATTTTATACATTTTTGCAATAAAACTTATAAAAAGGAGATAGAAAGGCATGATAAAAATTTGAGGACATCAGGACTACAAATACTATCACTTAGGGTAGTTTGGCTGTTATCAAAGAAGTATTCTGGATCTGGTGATCCAGAATGGTGGAAAATGATAGGAGATGGTTAGCTTCTGTGACTCTATATGAAGTTAGAGATATGCAACTAACACCTAAATTGTAGCTTAAACTTTAGCGATTCAGTAGAGTGTTTACAGAAATGACATCTTTAACGGTTCTGGAGTTAGATCCGGATGAAAACCGCCATTACGGGGGGAAATCGTTTCTCGTCAATAACTTTTGAACTAATATGGATATCAAATTGATTCCAAATGCTAGTGGTATGTTTCATTGTACCAATAATTATTACCTCTTCCAAGGAGGTTATGTTTTTGGTAGCGTTTGTTTGTTTCACAGAAGGGGCCCTTCTGTGAATACGATCATTCGCTTCACCATTCCAAGCTGATATGTTCTTTATCTGAAAATGAAACCCAGACCCAGACTGAATGAAACTTTAAACACTTTTTTTCAATCTAAAATATTTCTCAGAGCACAACATTCCTCCCTGTCCTCCAAAACGATTGAGCACATCAAAATGAGGATCTTCCTGTTGTCTCTGTGCTTAACAGGGCTTCTAAATTATTTATAGCTTCTGTCAGGCCACTGCTTTTGCAGCCCATTACAATCAAAGCATTCTTATTTCCCCTTTTTGTATATTGATGCAACAATATAACATGTATGCTGCCTTACGGCAAGCAGGTGCTTCAGTAGAGATATATCACAAATGCATAAAAGCAAAAAGTAATATAATAACAACAACAAAAGTTTGTATTTTCAACATACACATGAGCCTAATCTTACAAACCTGCCTGGATTATTCAGGATGAATACATAGAAATAGGTTTCACCGTTGTTGGGAAATATGGTGAAATTTTATTATGTGTGTTATATAATGTGAAAACGTATCCTTACAAGAAAGACAACTCCTGTGGAATCTGTATCCTCTCCAATCCCCTTTTTGGCAGTTATACCAGGGAAGATAAAACAAAGCAAAAAAATGCTGATCTTAAAAAACTTTCCAACCATATTTGCCTGTAATCTGCTCTAAATGCTAACTAGAGGATATATTCATACTTTGAAAAACTGAGAATCCCTGCAACATTTAACTCCTCCTTCCAAAGAAGTTCACAAACCATTTTTCTCCAAGTCAAAGTCAAGTTTAAAGTTTTTTTGTGGCAAGTGAAGCCCCTGACAAATTAAATGAGCCTTCACTTAGAAAATCCATGCCATTCTGTCTGACTACAAGCCTGCATTGCTATTAAATAGGAATACAAATCATGCTCTCCAATTTACAGTGGATTTAACACATTAGCAAATTAAAAAACAATTATCTAACCATAAATGCATAGTATTATTTATTGATATTTTTTATCTATTCGAAAAATGTCAATGCAACATGCTCAAAACTGCCACGACCTTCTTTGAAATTATGGTAAAAATGAATCATTTAGGTGCCACATGGCTCGGTTTGTATGACAATAGCTACAGTCCTCTCATCCATCATCATTAGCTTGATTTTAAGCCCTGGACCATTTACTGCATGTCTTACCCTGTTCTCTTTACCTTCTTCCTGTGCAACTTTTAATAAAAGAATACCACTTGTGCAAAAAAACAAAAAAGCAAAAGAAAAAAAATCTTAAAGATGAGGAAAATTTATAACATTTAGACTTTTTTGTTTTATGAATCCTTGTTGTCAGGTTTTTATTTTTAACATGTTCCAAGGCTGCTATAAATTACCACAGAATGAGCGATGCAGTGAGTAATTGAAAGAGAACAGAAAATGCCTGAATGCAATTTTGTAAATATGAATATTTTTTATACCTAGAAGAGTCTTTATAAGGTCAACATTATGAAGATAGAGCAGTTGTTAATAGGGACAGAACACAGCCATATTGTTCAAGATGGAGCGAACAAAAGGATCGGCTGTGAGGAGGAGGTTATCTCAGCCTAGTAGCCCAATGGCTACTTGTAATATTTGCAGAAGAAATGTTCTGAGTGTGATGATGTTAAATCTTCCGTCTAGAAAACCATCAACTTAATGAAACACCTCTAGAAATGTCATATCAAGGAACATGATGAGATTATCGAACTCAGCAAACAAAAAGGAAGTGAAGGAAAGAAGGGAACATTTTCGACTGTACAGTCCCCAAAAAAAAGACCTTCACAAAGACCATTTGTTAGGTAACTATTCAGTGCCGTCTTTCTTATTGTCGGTATCGGCCGACACTAGACTTCAAATATCTGTATCAGCATGGGAGGTGAAAAAAAGTGGATCAGTGCATCCCAAGTCGTTAACATACCAGGACCAATTAATTCCCCACCCTCTGTGAAGGTCACTTACTAACAATTTAAAAGTATGCTTTGACCAGAGATAAAGATTATTTGTAGGACTCTCAGGTAACAAATGTAAGCAAATGTTGAATCTTTGGGAGTTTTGATTGAACTTCAAGTCTTGATATTGATGACAGTGCAACTTCAGTCTAAGACTAAAACTTAAATCCCTATCTCTGCTCCTTTACATGTTACTCCACTGCAGTGAGGGGGTATTTTACAAGCACCACATAAGAAAGGAACAGTAAGGAGCAGAAAAGTAAGGAAGCAATCATACTTAAATTCTCTATAACTCCATCTATCTCCTCCTTTAACCTCTGAATCTCTTCTCTGATTCTCCACCTTTCAATCTGTTTTCTCCCTCTCTCTGCTTTCGTAATCTTTCAATATTTATAAGCACTGCAGAAATGCCACTGGCAAAGCATGCTGGGTAAAGCTGCTTCTCAGAGCCTGTTCCTGACGTCATTACTCAGTGTTGACATTCTGGGCTCCCTGCCCTGCTTCAGTGTCTTTACCAAAGAGAAGTTACACGCCAAAACAAGTGATATCTGAATATATATTTCAGTAGCACACAGGAAGCAGTGTGTCATCATTCGGCACTAGAAATAACCAAAACACAAATAAGCATTCTGAGTCTAAAGATGTCTTCTATTTAGTCTGATTTGCTTGGAATTTGCTGTTATCTTGCTAACTAGCAAATCATCTTCCTGCATTCATCAAACCACTTTGAAGCTAAAGGTTTTTTATCATCAGCTCTGTAGAGAACATTCAAGAAAATTGAAACAAGCTCAGATCAGATCAACACTTGATACTTTATCAGAACTACAAAAAAATCAGTAAAACTTATATATCTGGCCACTCTAAACTGGGCTCACTCTATGCATCTCATTGCAAGTAAGACTTTAATATTTTAGGAGACACAGCTTGTCTATTATAAGTCTCTTGAAATACAAAACTCCACTTATATGCACTGTTTCTTTTATTAGCTTCCAAGGAGCCAGACTGGCTTGTAATCTTTGAAGGTGGTCTGAAACAGTAGTTTTTTAGACCATCTGAGATATATTGGCAAAACAGGACAGAAATAAAAGACATAAAACCAAAAACCCACTAGGTTACCGAACAAAAAATGCACTTTCGTGGTTTTTTTTTTTTGTAGAAGTATTATTTTTTTTTCTTCTTACTTGCTTGTTAAGCTGCTAACTATGTTCAGTCTGATAAGAAAAACCTTTATTTCCATTAGAGATCTGTCACAAAAAAACATTTCATCAGTGGTTTTCAGCTAAATAAAAATGATAGATTGATACTTGTTATTTTGAACTTTGCATTCTAATATAAAAAAACAACCAAACAAAAACAAAAGTTTCAATAAAAAGCAAATCTTTAGGTAGGTGATTTTGTAACCACACTTACTCTTACTGCTACGCTGATGCTGTTGTTGCTTACAATCAGTTGAATCAGAAACTCTCGCTGATTTATCAAAAATCACCTTAGACTTAGAGTTTTTTCTGTTTTATTACATCCAGTAAACAGTAAAAACTTAGAGCATCTGCATGATTCAAAACAACAGGATATCAATATATCTCACTTGTTAATGTTCCCATTGTTCTTAAAAGTAGGCAGATAAGCAACACTAACCTTTGGCCACTAGGGGCACTAGAACTGTTACTGTGCTGAGAGGAACTGATGCAAAGTTAAAGTTTATCCCTCGATGTTTTGGAATCTGAGAACAGACCACTTTGGACCAGGAGACTGAGAAGTCACTTTTAAAGACAAAGCCACATTCAACCCGATAGAGAAATCTAACACTAGAGAAGGAAAATATTTCTGATCAGATAAGTGTCATATCTGTTTTTGTTGGCTAACAACAACTTTTAGTTTAGCTAGCTCTCACGCCTAAGGAGTACGGAAGCGTATTGCTGCCACGCAGGAAAAAAATTTTTTTCGAGCGCTATCACGTTATAACGTGATACGTATCTCGTTAAAACGTGATAGTATCTCGTTAAAACGTGATAC
>JAUZNJ010031863.1:3204-13995 GCA_034780135.1 Jordanella pulchra | reverse complement strand
GGGCTCCAGCCCAGGGGACTCGAGGCGCACTCTGCTGGAGAGAAGATGGAGCGACAGGCTCCGGATCCCAACAAAATGTCCCAACAAAAATGTCATTATGGGTCAATAATGACAATTTCATTTATGCTCATATTCTGCTCCCTGGTCTCTTCCCTAGTTCTAGCTCAGTTAGCCTCCTTCTCTCACAGCTGCTCCCACTTTCTAATCAACCACCTGCTCCTTGTTTAGTAGTCATCCCATCCTATTATTCCCACCATTCTCACTTGTATTTCCCTATAAATTGTTGAATTTCTCCTTTTATGTAAATTCGCCTGCTTTCCTTCTACACTTGGGTTCTGCTCTACACCATCACATGACCACACTCTTTGGATAAAGACCATTCATTTTTTCAAACACTAGTTTCCCTGTGAGGCTGGATCCAGGCATTAAAGCTGATGTTTCATAGCTTGAAGGTCACAGAATCAGATCTTAGATTTGATTCCTCAATAAAAGTTTACATTATCTGAGTGTACCTTTGCATCATTATTTCCTTGCATCTTCTGATGAACTACTGTGGACCTGTCTTGCCTGTTGTTTTCTGTAACAGAGCCAATGAAACCACATTTTGTGAAAATCCTACAGTAGTAAAGAAATGAATGAATGTTTCATTGTACCTATTGACATCTGTTCAGGAACACACTGCTTTTTACCCAAATCATAAATTCACCCTTAATCTCAGAGACTGAACCAAGAGGCCTTTAATCTCATCCGCAACTGATTGTAAGCATCAGCTCCTGCATACTTTAATTCAGTTTTCAGCCATTAAAAGAAAAGGGGGGCAGTGCTTGGCCTTGCAAACGGGAACCTATGACTGTCAACGGTATGATGTATGGGAGCTTATTATATCCCACTCATTATGATTAATAACATAGAAAGGTATCTTCTATTCTTGTCGAGATGGAAAATGCAATTAGCTGCTTTGGCTGCTGCTGCGGGCTCCTTGCTTCCCCAAGATAAAAACAATAAAAAAAGACCCAACACGTTAACATCAAGAGATTCACCATCTACTGCAGAAAATCTGGAACCCAGGATGCATCCTGGTTCTTTTTTGTTAGATATAGATTTAGTTTAGCTTCGATCCATTTGATCAAATCAACAAAAATATTTCAGTTACTGTCTGCTTTGTTTGTTTTAGGCAACTTCACATGTAATACAGTCGTAGGTCCCTTCCAACTGTCTTTTAAAGAAGAAAAGGGTGTAATGTGAAGTGGAGAGTCAGACAGAAGACTGAAGTTGGTGCCGGCTCATTATTTCCTTCAATGAACCTGTTGTCATCCCCAGTGGGACTGATTTTACTAAACAACAATTAATGCAGCAAGGCTCTCCTGGAGACCCAGCTCCGTTCCTGGACTCACAGAAGCAGGATGAACACGAAGAAATACAGGCAGAACCTTTTGCCTTAGTTTACAGCGTACATTATTCAAGAACAGAAAGAGGGAAAATCCTTCTTCTGTTTGGAGGAGAATAAGTGGAGATAAAAATGTAATTTTTAGGCTGAGTGAATGCAAAATCCTTCACAATGTTGCTATGCACTCTTTTGTTAACTTTTTATTTATATATTTTGCACATTAAACACAAAAAATATGAAGAAAATTGGTACATACAACATTTGGTACATTTCTTCAACCCTATTTTCAATTTGCTGCCATTTTTCAGGTCATAGCATTTTTTACTTCTTGCCAAAATAAACTACAGGATATACTTATCTCTGCAGAAGACTGTTCCAGATGTTTAGTCTTTAGTTTAGTCAAATAAAGGAAAAATCAAGTCCCACTACAATTTTTTTCGTTAACGTTGGAGATAAATATCTTTCAGTAGGATTGGAGTTTTGGACTAGCCCAAAAGATATGGTGATGGTTAGCCATACAAGCTATGACTCTGAAGTTCCTGCAGATGCTGATTTTATGGTTGCCAACAGGTAAGAACACATTAGTAAACGCCGAAACGAGCTGTAACAACATGTGTGATGCAAACTCTGAAACAGAGAAGCAGAAACAAAGAAATGCAAAAGAAAAATACTGCAAATAAAAGAGAAAACAATTGGAAACAGGTGAAAACGTGCAGCAAATGGCTAAATGAGCTGCAATTATATATATGATGCAAAGTCCGAAATACCGAAAAAAAAAGAGGCTGAAAAATCCTTTTAAACCTTAACTTCTTGTTTTTATGGAAGGTTTGGTCTGATATGGTTTCCTCTTTGTTCTTTTTTCGACTCCGTCTGGTGGTCTGGAGCACTTTCCTTTTTATAAAAACAAGTTTGTCGCTGTTTTTGCCATTTGCATTGTTTTTCTGTTGCATTTGATTTGGGGTTTTTTTGTGTTTGCATCCTCATTTGTGTGTTCGCAACTCATTTCACCATTTCCTGCACATTTTATCACCATTTTGCAGCTTGATTTTTTTTTGTTTTACAGCATTTTTCTTTTCCATTTGTTATTTGCGCTTGCATGTTGTGGAGTTTGTATCACACATGTTTTTCCAGGTTCGTTATGTCATTAACTGTAAGTTTGCACCTGTTGGCCACCGTATGATTAAGCCTCATTGAATGATCCGGAAATGTTAATGTCTTTCCCGAACTGAGCTTAAACTTTGTTTTTATCAGCTTAACTGGTTAATTGTCCTACAACTGATGGAGATTGAAAATTTGTAATTGTTTAATGATACCGGCTGAAACTTGTTTCCTAAGGCAGCAGGAGATTATTCCTGCATAGGTGGTGCATTGGGTGAACCATACACTCATACAAAGCTAGACAATTGGAAATTTTCTCACATGGCAATTAAAAACTTTAATGCAAACACCAAAAAAGTTGTTAAAAAATGACACGAGCTTTTAAAATAAAACTCAATTCAACATCGGTACACAACTGGTAGTGGTCCTTTCAGATGAGTTTTCCACCTGAGCTCTAGATCTCTGCAGCTTTATGGGGGAGTAGACAGACCAGCTTTGCATTGTTCATCTTTTCCAGTGAAGAACCATGTCTTCTAAATGTGGTTTAAAAAAAAATACAATCTACAAGCTGTGCTACCACTAGTATTCTTCTAGAACAAAAAGACTCAATAAAAATGAATAGGCCATCTGTACAGGATGTCTATTTATTTTAGAGTGTGTGAGTTTAGAGGAGTTTTTGAGAAGAGCAGCTCGCATAGAGCACCAATACACACCAAATGTTGTGTATTTACCTGAAAAAAAATTATTAGATTAGATTAGATTAGATGAGTTTTATTGATCTCACAGCGGAGAAATTCACACGTCACATACTGGCAAAGTAGATAAGAAGGTGCAAATATATATATATATCTTAAATTAAGCCAATTCTTGGTTGAAAATGTACATAGTGTCACTTTAGTGCACAGGTTTCTTGCTAAGATTTATTTTTTCTGCATGGTTGTTTTAATACAGTGTAGCATGTCTTTGACCCTAAAGTGACCCACATTCTCAGACGATGTGGTGCGTTTATTGGACCTTAGATACTACATATACTAATTCTGGTGCTCCATTGGCGGTGCCTGTCTCTATGTTTGTAAATATAGTTTTGGCAATGCTTTTATTTTGAAAGAGGTTGACTTAAGAGTTGCTTTACTTTGAGTGTCAATAAAGAGAAGCAGCTGAAACCAGAGACTTCAAACAACTATATGAATATGCAACTTTAGACATTATTTTTGTCCAATCTCTCTGCTTCCTTCCTCTTTTGGGGCAGGTGCTGCTCATGATTTTGTCACAGAAAAGGACTCACAGTTGAATGAAATGAAACATGACCATTCAGACTCAGGCTGATCCATCTCTGTTTTTGGACCACATATGAAAACAGACTGGGTGAGATTTGCTTTGATGTAATTGTTGCTCCTACTGTCCTAAAATCTGATCTGAGTCACATATAAGCAAAACAAAAAGTCCATTTTGGGGCCAATATTATCTGCAGTGTGAGAATAGCTGTCATTTCTCATCATGTCAGTATTTAGAGGTTGGTGTTGGAGTGCTAACATGCTCAATAATAAACTTGTTTGCAGTCTTTGGTTAAACACCCCACTTGTCATATCAGACATACCAATAAGTTCAAATAAAAATGCTTTTGGTTCAAAAATAAATATGACATGCTGACTTTTTTGTTTACTCCCTGTCAAGGGATACTTTAAACAGGGTGAGGTTGCATTCCAAAATAAATGAGAGGATTTAACTAACAAGAAAATATAAATAGTATGTCTTAGTGAGCAGGCAGAGGAGTTCTTTGGTGTGAACATTGCTGCATTTAGCACCAGGGAGGCTCTTGCGTCATTATTGGCCAAGGTTCAGCTCCTATCCTGGCCTCCCTGTTGCATTCACCACCCTCCTATAGCCTCAATAAAGAAAATATAAGGAGCATGTGAGAGGACCGGCCAACACTCCAATTAGAGCAAGAGAAGAAAAACACAAGCAGCAATCGACTAACGGCAACCTGAAATGGCGGGATCTCATCCATCACTCTGCATGCGCACAATTGCCATATGAAAACACAAACAAGCAATCAATTGTTTTGCTCACAGCTTGAGGCCTCCTAATAGAGCACATTTATCTGACGCCGTGGTGGTAGCCCGAGCAATACTTTAATTTGTGAGACATTACGTTGAGTTAATGCCTACCAGGTTGCCGTTCAACCGGGGGGACTTGGCACACTTGGCGGCGATGTAAAAGCCAGCATCATGCTGTATTGTGCAGGGGCGCTGTGATGTAAATGATCTCACCCGCTGTATCATAATGGGCTGCTGGAATGAATTTATGTGGGAATAGTTGCAGAGGAATATTACACTGTATCACACCGTAATTAGGAAGCAAGAAGAGCGCTGCAGTGAGGCAAGGCCTCTGCGAGGTGGCCGACTCTGGCCTTTGACCGCCTCTGTGAGCTGGATGAAGAGTGTCTGGTGGGGTGGGGGTGGGAATGGGAAGGTAGGAATGGAAAGAAAGGGAGGAGAGACGGGCTCTCTAATAATGATGTACCCTCAGGCCTAATGTGCCATCTTTTCCTCTGTGCTGGTGTAGAAAACAAACATACACAGCAGCATTGTACATGTCTGCTTCCTCCTTAGAGTGATTTGATTCTAGTAAAGCGTTAATCTATATATTAAATATTATATATTGATGTATATTTTTAAACTCATTACTTGGATTTTTTAATAGAAAGATAGAGTCAGATAAAGAATTAGATTTTTTATTTATTCATCTATTTTACCAATAAAAAAAGAACCAAGATGTTTAGGCGTTGAATGTTAAGTCTGTTCTTTTTGATGAGGATTTTTCTTTTATTTTATTTCTTTTACTTGCTCCCTTCCTTCTTAAGACCACAGTTTTGTTTTTTTTACTAAATACCATCTGTGGAGTTATGGAAGATTATCATCATTAAGTATAAAAAGGGATTGTCGAAAACATTTTTTTCTGTAAAGATTATATTTTCTTATCTTTCCACGAATCCCGCTCTTGTTCTAAATGACTGATCTTTCAAAGTCAGGTTTTTAAACTCAGTAAATTTTAAAAAAAATGTATTACTCATAATCCTACCTTCTTATACACCTTTTCCCTCCAGAGTGAAAATCTGATTTTGCAATAAAAAAGGATAATTTGTATAAAAGCTAATAAAACATAACAAGTATAATATCCTATATGAAAGTAAATTATCTTAACAAATTGCATTCAGATTTTGTTGCTGATGGAAAGACCAGAGAGAATTGACATAATTTTGAAGCCTATCAGGCAATTTGAAGTTACCAATTTTCCCTGCATCATAAAAAGCCCATTTCTCTGAAGCTGTACTCTATTTTTTTCTCAGCATATCATTCATATTGACTTTCATTTGGAGGCAGATGTCACCCTCCACCCCGCTCCTCTGTCCTCCTCCCTCTGTAGAATGGCCCCGGGGCCTCTGCTGCCCTCTGCTCGGGGAAAGAGAGGCTGTACTGGGCCTGACAGGCGGCTGGTGGCACTTCAATGCGGTGGAGGAAATTAAATTACAGCTCCTGTTGTCCGCTTTGTAAACAAGACAAAAGCCAATGATACGGCCAATTACACTTAAATACAGCACATGTGTACATAGAGGGGCATCAGTCTGAAGCATTAAGAGATGCTGGAGTTGATGAACTAATCCTGGGATGAAGATTTGTCACAATTTGTATTTTTGTTTTATTATATAATGCTTAAAAGTAGCCAAGAATAAAGAAAATGTGCATTTAAAAACGAGTGAATTAAACAACAATAAAAATGTCCTTATATTCCGTTAAGAATAATAATAACAAGAATAATAATTAAAAATGCAATGTTACACTGATCTAATGATTAATTTGTAGATAAACGCGTGTAGTTTTTAGTTGGTATTTCTAGTGCTCCATAGACATGCTCATTCATTTTTCGTTCAAATATTAGAGATTTAAAGTTATTTTTTTCTTTCTTCACAAGCAAAGCAGGAAATTTCTTGGTGAAAAATCAATCCTTTTTGCTTCTGTGAGTTGCTGAAGATCAGGACGGAACTGGAGAATTCTAAATCCTGCAAAAAAGGACATTAATTTTATACTACTACTATGATACTGATAAAAATAACTATGATAATAATGAATTAGAACAAGAGAAAAATAATCGCTATGTCTCATGTCTGACACTAAGAACAAGCCTGCGATGAAAATGGCTATCAGAGTAAATAAAATAGATGGTCTTTATCAAAGTAAATTAGATTCACCTAAATAGTTCACCGGAGGGGCAGAGCAGTTCCTATAATTCACTTTAAGGCTCACCAACTTACTCAATAAAGCACAGGCTTCGAATCTAACTGATATCTAATCGATAGGTTTATCCGAGGCAAAAGAAAAGCAAAATGAAACGGGTTGCATTTAAAGGTAACAAGAAAAAGTCGAGAAATCTAACATCTGTTAATCAAGATGGCTCTGATGCTAATCATACTACTACTATTGCTACTAGTGCTATTAATAATGAGAATTATTATTATTATTATAACAATAATACCTTTCTTTGTCGTTAATAAAATCCACTATCCATCCCTCCAGTTCCAAGGCTGCATTTCATCGCGCTCTGCTCTATTTTTTTTCCACAGTCTTTCCTCCCCCCTCACCACCTTCCCTACTCCTCTGTTCTCTCCCCTTTCGAGTCGTCTGATACGGGCAGGAGGCGCCAGGTTTTCCCCTGAGGGAGGCGAAGAGTCAAGGACTGAACCCTCCGAAAGCAGAATAATGTAATTCTACCCTCTCAATAAAAAGGGTTCCGCGGCGCGCAGCGCTTCTTGATGGGTTTCATAATTTGTTGCAGGACAGTAGCGGTTCTACATGCAGCAAATTGGTGCTTCTTCCTGAACGCTCTGAACGATGGGAGGCAACATGAACAACTGTGTCACAGTTTGGCTTTGAAGTGTTTGGTTTAGATTTTATGGCAGAAATACCTGTATTAAATCGTTTTTTTTCTTTCTTTCTTTTTTTTTTTTGCTTTTCTGGCGCTTCTTGTCAGTAACAAATAAATAAATTTGTTGTAAAAATCACACTTTACATTTGAAGTAGCCTATATTTGACAACAAGCAAACAGACATTTCACATCTTTGTTAAATGTACCTCTGATAGAATAACAACGTTATTTTTATTACTCTATTTAAAGTTGTTTGAGTCTGGTTGAAATAACCATGAATATTTGACTGTTCTTATTTTCTCAGATTAAATTCGCATATTGTTTTAAGGTTATTATGATAAGAATAAAAAATCATTTTGATCCTGTTGTCGGAAATTTGTTTAAGGCCAGAAACAAAAAAAAGCTGCCTTTTATTACTTTAGGTGATTATGACACTTTTTGCGCGTTAGAGCATCTTGGTCTGATGCGCGATTCAGTCAAAATTTCTTAGATAAAAATTTGGGAAGACTTCAGAAAATAAAGCACATGTTATTTTCCCCGAAACGTACACATACTTTTTTCTTAAATATTTGGGGAAAACAAAACAAACAAACAAAAAAGCATAACATGAATTTCTCATTTTGAACTGTAAAGTCAAAGTAGGCAACACGTTGCTTGGAGACAATTACCTGTGTGATGTCAACATAGGGACAGTTTTTGCTTCAGAACTTTTATATTTATTGAATCCTAACAGGCAGAAAGATCATACAGGGTCCTACAGAACCATGAAAGTGAGACTTCCATATAATGTAAAAGGCTTCTGTTAAACTTAGATGGCAGAAAAAACTTGGATAACTATTAAATAAATATATAAATAATAAAAGTAAAAACCTAAACACAGACTTTCCAGGCCATTTTTTCTTTATCTTTCTATGCTGAAGGTCAGGAGCAGAGTCCAACAGGACCGGGGAGAGGAGAAGATGACAGCCTCCATCACAGTAAAATCTGACATGCTGCCCCCCCACCCCCGTTTCAGTGCTGGGATCATTTTAGCTGTCAATTTAAATGAGTGTGTTATCGGACAACTTAGCAAGTGGACATCCATTATCAGGACGTCCCTACTGTCTAGTGTAGCTTTCCCCAGATTTTCATGCTGCTATCTTTAGATCTCTGTCCTCTCAAATTTCCACATTCTTGTCTATCGGTCTGCTTTATTTATTTTTGGCTGATTAAATTGTATAAAAAGCTTAGATCTGTGTAAGACTGGCACATTTTTACATCAAGTTTTCCAGTGTGATGATGGGGGACCATAAGACAAACAAAAAACACAGATACTACTACTATTAGTAATAATAATAATTATAGGTAATAATAGCAGCAATAATAATTGATGGTAATAATAATAATTATAATGATAATAATGAAGAGTTTAAAGAATTGCTTGAATAAACCATCTTTACTCAACACGTGTGTTTAAAAAACGTTGGAAGCAAAACTGGTCAAATAAGACTTCATGTTAAAAGCAGAAGCTCTTAAAATGGGCCTGTCGTAAATATTTTTTGACATTTCTTTCATTTCATTAGGTTTTAATGACAATTTCTACATCTACGAGACTTTTACATTTTAGACCCTTTAATTAGACTAATTTAAAAAAGATATTTTTAGATCTAACGTCTAAATCAATACCCAATACTTTTGATGATATTCTAAATGATCATGAGACTATTGCTAAGCTCGACTGAATTTTTTTCTGTTAAAGCAATAAATGTTGGCATTTGTATTACCATTTGTTCTCTATCCTTAATGTAAATAATTGTAAATTTAGCTGACTGATTGCTACTGACTGTTGCATTTGGACCACTAAGTTATAAAACCCCACATATCTTCGCTCACTGCGAACCACGTGCGTAAAACTGTGCGTCTTCCAAAACTATACCGCAGCGAAAGGTCACCTGGAAATGAATAATGTGGTTAGTTTTAGAGGAATGTATCTGTTTAGGCCCAGGAGGCAGCATTTGTTTAAAATAAAAATAAATGAACCTCTTCCTAAAGCCTTAACCCCGGCATAACTTTGTTCTTCTGCTTCGTTCATTTTAATTTGGTGGGCACGTCCCTCCCCTCTCTCCAGCCCTCCAAAATAAACCAAATGAAAGCTAAATCAGCCGGTAGGTCACTAATATACCGGGTGGTGGAGGAGATGGGGGGGGGGGACTGTGACAAATTCCTTTTGTCTCCGCTTTGCTGGTACTTTATTACCCAGGCGAGTAGCATCGCCTGGAGATAACGATTCATCACGCACAGCCGGCAACCATAGACAACGCCTTTGGGCAAAGTCAGCAAGGGGCTTTCATTTGAAAACAGAGGGGGGAGTGTGCACGCGCCAGGCTGTGTGAGTGCACGTGTGGAGGGTTGGGGTGGGGGTTGTATCTTAATTGGCTACTCTTGTTTTTTTTGCGTTAGTAAAATAACAGCAACAGCCCTGCACTGCATCACGTTTGATTCTAAACCTCAGGCAGTTCAAGAAGCTTTGTTAAAACTAAAATGATGTAAAGTCTTATCATGTTTACAGGTTCTTTGGGGGGATTCTTCTAACCATATTGTGGGGAATCATAGTGTGGGTCACATTAAGCAACAAGAGCTGAGGATGACTGCCAAACTCCCTCTATTCAGACTTGGTGAGTTTTCACTAGGTGTGATGGAATGTATTTTTTTAGATTGGCCATCCTTTTAGCTATTGAGATACTGGTCTAGATCAAAGGTGACCAGATTTAAAACAAAGTCTCTCCATTTGAGAGCCCAGGTTTAGCCCACTTGTCACCATAGCACCATAACCCAACCGTTTATATTGATGAGTGAATTGATAAGCATTATTGGACTCAGCTTGGAGCTATGATGACTTCAGGTGTGATAAACTGCTTGTTTTGGTAGTGAATCCTTACAAAGTAAATACAGAGCAAGGATCACCGATATCTATACTGATACTTTTCAGTATTTGAGTTTATTTCATACTTATTCTGTTGTTTAAATCATTTGTGGTTTTACCTTTGTTGGGCCTTTGGGACAAATATCAAAAGTGACAAAGCTGAGACATAGTAGCAACCTGGCTGTTGCATTTTTTGACAAACAGCTGCAGTGCATAAAAAGGTAAATCTGAAACTACAACATCGGCCGATCCAACCAGAATAGTATCAATCTGATACCGATACCAACTCGGTATTGATCTGAACCAATGATTGGTACTTTATGAATAAATTTGACTATCAGCATGTGTTCACTGACACATCTGTCACTTTTATTATCTATTTTCATAATCTGAGGCTTATTTTACAACTGATTTTGAAAAATTACACTATGTGTTAAGAAACAGAGATGAGTAAACAAACATTGCATTTAAAAACGAGTAA
>JAUZNJ010031862.1:0-39122 GCA_034780135.1 Jordanella pulchra | reverse complement strand
CCTTTACTTATAGTAGGCCATGGTATAGAAAACCCCTTGTAATGCTCAGTGCGGCAGCATCTCTGAAATTGTGTCTGGATAATCACTACTGTTACCTGCTACTCTTTTGAAAGTTTTGAATGGATTGTTTATTGAAAGCAGGAGGACTGACAGGGGCATTCATTGGAGCTGCAGGCATCTCAGCTAAGAGTGCTCAGTGCATGGATCAATAGGTGGAAGATGCGCTCATCATTTTTAAGGTGGACTTGGATCTAGTGCTTTAACATTAGATTTGGGATTTTGCATGATTAAAGTTTTAGAAGCTGGCACATTTTTCAGTAACGGAAATAACTGCAATGATATCATGAATTTCATTTCGTTTCAAAGCTGATTAAGTCCTATTCTACTTAAAAGCAGGAATGGAGTTGTATGTGAAAAGGGACACCTTAAAAAGCTTCACAATGACAAAACCCTGCCCTCATCCTCACAGAAACATTAGTTGGTGTTTCTGTTAGTTGTTGGATTGCTTACTCATCTGCAAAGAGGCCATATGTATTTGCAAAGTTTAATACATCTATATTAATGCATATTTTGTTTTTTGGAACATAAACATAGTTTTATGTTTCCGTCTCTTGTCAAAACTGTCTGGAGCTGCCATATGGAAACAATATATGCTGAACCCATCAGTATATGGAGAACAGGATGCTAGCAAAGCTGATTTTCTCCAAGATGGTATCAACTCAAGCCTGCTGAGTGGAACTACAGGCTATCTGCAATTTGGGTACCTTAAGGGACTCTGACCAGGATGGTACAGACATGGTGAGTGGAAATGGGTATGCTCTCTGTTATATTGTTTCAAGATCAGTTTCACAACGAATACATATTTTTTAGGGTAGCAGAAATTGGGATAATGCTTGGTTAAAAACAAAACAAAAACACCACACTCTCTATAGATAAGAAATGCAGAGCATGTATGTACTCTGGACAAAAAAAAAGAGTAATTTACCAGTGCATCGTGCACAAACTGCATTTTAACTTTTATTTGTTTTGATTTTTAATACAAAATATGCCAACTGGCACGAAGAGTAGGAAGAAAAAGAAGGTAATTTCCGAAGATGTTGCAGTATCCCCTTTTAGCCAGCAGAGAGCGCGCATGGTAATAAATGAGTCCCTTAAAACAATCCGCTGGTTACTAATTTGCTTGCGCTTTAAAAACAAACAAACTCATTTGAACAAAAGTTGCAAATTCATGCAAACCTTACAACTGTCTTAAATTTGCAAAAGGGCGGACTGTCCGTTGTAAGCCTTTTTTATTCGCACAGCTTTAAAGACTACGTCTAAGAACAACAGCAGGACTTTGAAGTGTGCATTAATTATGCGCGATTATATCAACAGTGGAGCGTTAAAAAAAATCAGACAGATATGTTACCGAGTTAAAAGCAAAAGTCTCGTCTCAGTGGGAGGGCTTAATTGTGTGCAATAGTTGCGCAGTGTGAGTGATGTTTGCAGGTCTTGTTATGACTGCAAGGTCCTGTTTCAATCACTGGCGTCAGACGGACGCACGACACCAACTCAGCCCGCTTCACCTTCTCCCCGAACAACGTAAATATTGAATGTAACAGCGCCGCATTACGAAGCACTTCGCCCGACTTCTACTTTGGACGCAAGAACGAAGAAGAGAATCTCTGGTGTGACTTTGAGGGACCTCATGTTTTTTTTTTCTTTTTTCTTTTTGCTCTTCGCATTTCAACACGACTTTCGGGATTCAACATTTTCCTGTTGTTTTAAGTGGTTCCAAAAAAAAAGGAGACCCACCTGTGACCTTCGCTTCTTTGATTAACGTAATATTCATCCGCTGGGGGATTATTTGATTCAACGTCAAGATTTTTCACAAACTTTTATCTCCCTTTTCCTCCTTTTTTTCTTTGAATGCGTTGCAATTATGATGATGTCACTGACGCCACTTTTCGCTAAAGTTATGGCGGAGCAGAACTTTTTTAACTTCTCTTGGTGAGCACGCACAACCCATAGAGCCTAGCGCTTATTCCTCTTTGTTTTACGCTACTAAAAGCAACGTAGAAGGTTAAAACGCATTATGTAAATACAAAAAAAAAAGAAAACAAAACTAGAAATGCAAGGAAAAGAGAAGAAGGAGGATAAGTGTGGCGATAGTCTGCTTACGAGGGCCTGCAGGGCAGTATCGGTGTTTTAACTGAAACAACCAGGCCTCATGAAAACACGTAGCTAGATTTACGGCTGGCATTTGTAGTTAGACAAATTGATTAGTGTATTTTAATATATGTTTTTTTCTATTTCATATATTTTATATGCTCGCGATAGGAAACAATCAGTGTGGTTTTCGAGAGCTTGAACCTTTACTAAGGCTAACACGCTGACAATTACTATGGAGGGTTGTTGGTTGTATTTACAAAAGTTGGATGTCAACAAACCGTAATCAAATTATACCGTAATAAAGAAAATTAGGTCAACTTAAAAGGCAAAATTTAAAATATATTTTTTTTCTATTTTGCTTAAGTTGAATCGTGAAAGGCTTTAAATCAGTAATATAATGTACCTTTTTGGTTAATATTATCAACATAATACTTGGAAATGTTCTTTTCTGCTGCTTAGAATACATGTAAGTAAATTAGATCTTTATTCAGCCCATTGCACAAATTTGTTGAAATATGTTTGTGTAATTTTAACACCAGGAAATACTCCGTTTATGTTAGGAAAACAGCAACCAAAAATGGCAAATAAAAAGTTAGTGATGCCAGCATGATATTTAACATTGATTATAATTTCTGTCAGAATTTAAATTTAATTAAAGAAGAAATGACTTTTTTTTGCACAATTAATGGTTTGCAAATTTAAACTAAAAATAGTCATTTTTTTAAATTAAGTGCTAGGGTTCTGTATACCACTTTGACTCAAACACAGAAAAACTAGGTTATTGATTTTAGCATGAGTTAAAAATAATTTCTGATGCCCACAAGTAACATATTTGCTCTTTACACTTGTTTTCAATGCTGATTCTGCAATGTGTCACCTGTTAATCCTTTATCTGTGTCTCTTTTTCAGTGCTGATGCCCTTTTTTGGTGGCATCGCAGCTCTTTACTTAAATCCCAATGCATGTAGGAACTTTAAAGACCCATTGTTTTTATTTCAAAGCATGTTTTTTCCATTTAGCTTTCCTGCACATAGAACAAATAAACAGGCCTGGTGGAACAGCTAACCACCAACAGCAGTGAGAGACAAAAAAAAAAATAACATTCTCTCCAGGGTCAGCGGGTCTTTGTATAAATACAGCAGTGGTAATTAGAAGTTATGCAAGCTGATAGTGCTCATGCATCAAGTGTGCCAGAAATGGGCAAAAACCTCTGTGTATATACAATATAGCGCTGCAGTTTGTAGTGCAAACAAAGCTGAAAGAGAGGGTGTGTTTGGTTATGCAGGCCTTGCTTTTTTTTCTTTTCTATTTTTTTTTTTTTGTCAACTTATTTTTGTCCTTTACACAGTTAGGCTCTGAATAAAACCGAGACGTAGTATTACATTGTTGCTTGACAATAGAGGCAGAAAAAAAAAGAAAAAAAGGTCAGTATATTTTGTCGTCCTTGCCTTAAAACTATAGTTACAAGGACAGAGAAATCTGCATGTAAATGTTTGCTTATTTTTGCAAGCTGATGTTCTCTTTCTTTATGGCATCAGTTAGGTAGTTGCCATTACCCACATTTTTAAAAAATTCACCTCATTATTAGTTTAATCCTACAGTTTTGCTCTCAACGAGATTACCTCTAACCTTATGATGCTGTAACCCTAATCTTTTTGCTGTGTTCATTTTTTGCTGCAGACACAAAACGGTCCTTGTTGTAATCAGGTAGTGTTCATGCCATCTAATGTGGTTTCCTTGGTGTTGAAATAAAGAGCAAGGGCTTAACAATTGGAAATTAGCACTGCCTTGTGCAGAAACGTCCGCTTCTTACCATGTATTGGTTTCGTTCTTATCTTTGATAACAAATAGATATCACGCAAATGTCCTAGCAGGGAGAAAATGCTGCTGAAGGGGATTCTTGTTGTCCTTTTCAGACCACTGGAAGTGCCTAGTGTTACTGATGGAGCACTTTCAAGGAGCGTGGAAGACCCTAAGCAACGGCTTCGGCATGAAGGACTCACCGTTTGAGGGCCCCTGCCTATCCCCAACCATGTTCCAGGGCTTCACCTGCCAGCGACGCTCCTCAGACGACAGCAAGATCCCAGATTCCAAGGCTAACAGCACGATCCGCGTCTTCCTTCCAAATCAGCAGCGCACTGTGGTAAGTCTTTGAGATTCCAGGCTCTGAATGAGGCTGCAGAATTAATTGATAGATTTATTGATATTTTTAAATGTCATTAATATCAGTTGTGGTTGTGTTAGGTAAATGTGCGACCAGGGATGACTCTTTACACCTGTTTGATCAAAGCCTTGAAGGTACGAGGTCTGCAGCCTCAGTGCTGCGCGGTCTTCCAGCTGCATCCCGGACACAGAAAGTAAGCTGAAGATATCCCATAACCAGAACTAAGATTATTCAGCCTAACATTATTAAAATACATTTCTTTTGTGTTTATTTATTTCCAGTAAAAAATCCCGGATGGACTGGAATACCGATTCAACCTCACTGATTGGGGAAGAGCTACTTGTGGAGGTTTTGGATCATGTTCCTTTGACAACGCATAATTTTGTAAGTAGTCTAAACAATTACAACTTCCTTTATTTTGAAATATTACTGTAGGAAGTAAATGTTTTTGTACTTTTATCCTGTCTTTTTTTTTTTTTTTTCCTTTTTTATAATTTAGGTCCGGAAGACATACCTGAAGCTAGCCTTCTGCGACATTTGCCAGAAGTTTCTCCTGAATGGATTCCGCTGCCAAACATGCGGCTATAAATTTCATGAGCATTGTAGCACCAAAGTGCCCACCATGTGTGTGGACTGGAGCAACATTAGACAGCTCCTGTAAGTATTCCAGAGAGGAAAAAAAGATTGTTTCTTATTGTCAATTACTTGATTGTTGGTTTTAGAGCTAAAAAAAAAACAAAGTAAATTTCCAGAGCATTAACTGTCCATCTCTGTTATCATTGTTAGAAATACAATATGATGCAAGGTGACTTTTTAGCCATCATCCATACATCTGCAAACACAGGATTATTATTAAATGCATATTTGGTCACACGTTTGAGAGGTCAATTTTATAGCACCGAAAAGATATGAAAAAAAAGGGGGAAGTTAAGCAGTAATGATATCTGACTTCTGATTAGCTCACTCTCATTTGCATGGCTTTGCACACATGCACTCTGAACAGAGACTTTTTAGTTTTTCTCTGCCTGATTGGCAAAGAATCAACAGGAATGGACAAACAAACAAAATCAACAGGAATTTTCTGTAACCTGAGATTCATCTGTTAGTATTTAATTGTATTATATAAGACTAATAAGAAAAAATATTGTAATATTAACAAGTTATTTCATGCAGTTTTCTGACTCAATAGCTGTTTATCAGACAGTCAGTGACACCCTGTGAAGAGGGGTTAGCTACAAAAGCTTGTTGCTGAAGAAGGTGGCTTCTCATAGTGCTTTATCTACTCTTAGTAAAGGAAAGTTGAGTGGAAGAAAAAAGGTGCACCCGTAATCCTCCAAGATTTCTGAGGAGATTCTCAGGCAGAGGGCTGCTGCTGGAGCCTTGACTTTCAGGAACCACTTCACAGTGACCAATCCAGGACGTAGGCTACAACCTTCCCATTTCATACCTCTCCTTACCCAGTGTAGTCAGAAGCATATTTAGTTAAGGGGGAGAAAAAAAAGGACTGGGCTGTTTTTCTAAAATAATATAAGTTCTTTAAAGCCTTCTAAATCATTGTGATCTATCAGTACATCCTATAGCCGCCACTTCCTACTTTTCCACAAGTTCCTACTGTTTTGTTTCTTTTTTCAGGTTGTGTCCAACACCAGGAGAAAGTGGTTTCCCGTCCCTACCACAATTTCCGCCCCGACGCATGAGAGAATCCCTAACCCGGTTTCCAAGGTGAACTAAACTAACTGTGCTAAACACTAAGAAGTGATGGAGAAGAAGCAAATAGCTTGTAGAACCTATTTATTGCTGCACACTATTAGCAAAACTTTACAGGGCAACACTTTTAAATATTCTACGATTTAGCATGCCTGGATTTTGGCATCAGCTGCAGCAAAAATCAATAGTTATAGATTAAAGAAAAAAAACACAGCACACTTGTATGCAGGGCCACAAAATTAAACACCAGAGCTGTTATTTGCGATTGCAATATTGCTCATATTGAAACTGTGATGATGGTGATTGTGATTAGATAAGATGCACTGCTCTGAATTTAACTATATTTAAATAAAGCCAGAGAGAATAGGTCAAACCGCTTTCTTTTTAAGTTTCTAGGAGGTTTATCATTGTATTTCATAAATTACTCAAATTCTGATATCATTAGTCATTTGCAATTAGTGTCAATTCTTTTTAATGTGGTTTCTTGTATGTATTGAGGCGTATAAACTTTCTCTAACCAAAGTCATTGCCATATCTGTCTTGTTTGTGTGCAGCTCAAGCACAGACACTAACTGCAGTGCCTTGCAATGGTATTTATGCAGCTTGAATTTTTGCTGAAATTAGGAACCCTAAAACTACAGATTTTAATTTGTTTGGTTGATTTATTTATTTATTTGTTTTGGCCTGATTCACCAGGAAAAACTAGTGCTCTGTTGTAAAGTGGAAGGAAAAGAATAGTTGACTTTTTTTGTTAAACTGAAGTTTTTTGTTTTTTTTTGTTTTTTTTTTTTTTTTTTTTTTTTTTTTTACATTCTTACAAAATGTCTCACACTGAAAAAGAATGCATAAAGAGCACCCATGAGCATCTTACAATAAGCCCTTTTTAAAGTTTTTCCAAAGATTCAGATTTTATTTAAACTGAACTTTTCTAAAAGTTCATTTTTTTTCCTCACTAATTCATTGCAGTCGTCCTTTAAAAGGTCAGCAAATGTTTTTCAATTGATCACTGTTGTTTTTCCTGTTATGCGCTTGCACCTATATACCCAGGACTGAAGCTATATGGCTTCATCCATCTTCCCGTTAACATCGCCCACCTTCCATGAAACTTCTGGTGTGAATCAAACCCACAGCATGATGCAGCCGCCGCCAAATTTCACTGTGATCTTTCTAAGTAGTTTTCCACCGCTTACTGCATTTTGCATGTTAGTCAAAAAAAGTTTTCCCTCTTCTTCCCTGTTATGGGATACTTTCAGTTGATCTATTATAAATAATAATTACAAAAAAATACAAGCAAGTTTGTGGTTGTAACTATCTGACTTTCAGTCAGGTGAGTTTCTGCTGTCCTTGTCTAACTACACCTTTGATCTACTTCAGCAGCCAATGAATATTTGAACTCGCTAAAATTAGAAAGTGGATAACTGTGTGTGGCGACTTTAGGTATGAGCAGCAGCCAGGTCACTGTAAGATTAACATACCTGGCTGGTAAGTTTTATACTCTTTAACTGGGCCAGGACTGATGTTGGCAAAATGCCTCTGCAGCTTTGACACAACAAACAATGGCTGAAAGGGGAAGGCTGTAATAAATATTGACCAATAAGTTACTTCCCCGAAAAAAATCTTTTACTTTAACCCTTTTTTTATTTCATAGCAAACTAACTTTTTTGAGTTAGATGTTTTATTCGCTGTGTTGTTTGTTTCTGTGTCAATGGTCTTTAAAAAAAAAAAAAAAGGAAAAACTCAAATGGAGAAAATGAGTAAACATGACCGAAATGAAACCAGCACACCCGCATTGACTGAATTTCAAAGAAGTATCGAAAATAAATGTTTGAGTTAAAAGGCTTTTTCTCTGCGGTTCAGCACCTCAGTTTTTATTCCATTCATTAATTCATTTCTTTATTCTTTTCCTCCGTTTTCTTTTTTTCAGTGCTATCCACCGAAACTCGACCCCTCATGCCTTTAACTACGCCCCGCCATACCCACCTGCAGGCAGCGGTGGGCTCTCCCAGAGGCAGCGCTCCACCTCTACACCCAACGTCCACATGGTCAGCACGGCGCTGCCTGTAGACGGCAGCTTGTTCGAGGTAAGCTTCACTTCCTGGAGTCCAGTTGAGTTCCCCTGCAGGTAGAGGCTGATGGTCCTCAAATACCTCAGAGCTTATAGTGCATAGATCTGAGCCATTCCATCAGTCTTTGTCTCATCTTATTTACCTTGGTTTTAAGTCTGAACAGGGCTATAAAAGTGTATTTATTTAGGCCCCAGATGGCATCTTATTTCAGCTTTTTTTTAATGCTCTTACACTTTTTGACTTCCTCTTGTTCAGTTCCAGTTTCTGCTTTATCACCATCACTAGGGTTGCATAATCAGCTCACATGTTTGTCATGATTTATGCTCTACTTAGTCAGTTTAAACCCAAAACATGAGGTTCATTTTCTCTTTTTCATCCTCATTTTCTTTAACTCTCCCCTTTTCCTCCTGTCCCCTCGCTGGTCTGTTTTTATATTGTTTACTGGGGAGTAGCTAGACTGTCTGAGTGCCTCTCCCAGCTCCTGGTGCCGTAGATTCTGGCTGAAGAGGAAAGTAGGTTTTGTGCACTTTCCCGAGACTTTTGTTGAGGCCTCATCTGAGAGTCCAGAAAAGGTTAGAAAGCAGAGTGACTGTGTGCGACCTGAATGCATGCCTTGCAAGTGGGTTATCTCCACTTTCATCTCAGCAATGCAGATGTCATGTGATGAGTGGCAGGATGGCACACATTGTAGTGTTTGAGTTGGCTTATTAAACATAATCTGTACTTTTTTGTGCCTTTGTGTTTCAGGACGTCATGCGGGATCATGACTCAGGTGAGTTCTGCTTAGCATTTTAATATCATTAACATTTCTTATTACATTTCTCAGAGGAGCTATAAGTAAGCTTTTGATTTATTTATTTTTTTTTTACCACATTTTACATGATGCATTTGTTTTGATCATTTAAAAGAAGAAGCGTAATATTTGAGGAATATGATGGAAGATCAAGCTGGTTGAAACGGGACATTGAGCAACTTTGATCCTAGTTTTGGTAATTTTCATTTGTACTTCCTCAAATCAAACTTTCCCTTCTACAATGGTTTAGATTTGCTTGTGGGGGTGGGACGAAAATGGAAAAGTTTAGATTCTGTTGCTTGGAGTAAATGTACATTCATACATTGTCTGCAAGCTGAATTCTTGCAGTATTTGTACCTTTAAACGCTCTCAAAGTGTTGGAGGTCATCTCAAAAAAGGGTTGGCCAATCATGCTGCAGTATTATGGTTCATAGCTGAGATGAAAGCGAGAGCTGCCGGAGCAATAGAAACAGGGGCTTAGCTGCTGCTGCTGCTATCACATCCGTTTTGTCCGAATCCACTATTTGAGCTTTGAAAGAGGAATAGCGAGGGCATAAAAGTTTAAGTTGTTGAGGTTTCTCTTTGCATCTGCTGCTATGTCATTTGTCACCATCATAGGCTTAAACCAAACTTCAATAATTAGTAGGTGGGCCCAGTTAGCTTAGAAGGTTCTGCTGAATGTCCCTGTTTCTCTGAACAGATTCGACTGGAGTCCCACATTTATAATGTTATCATTATCAATCATATATTCCAACTTTTATTGTTCAGTTTCTGTAGACGATTTCATAATGATCTGCGACACCAAGAGGAGTCCTGACCCCAACTTTTTGGAATCAGTGTTATAAAGTATTAATTATTGGTTAATGGGGGTTGAATATAATTCTAAACTGTTCAGGCTTTTCATTATCGACCTTTGGAAAAACTTGACACATGGCTGCAGTGCACCCCAGAAGACACCACTACAGTGGCTCGATTTATTGAATAACATACCTTAACTTTATCTGACAGTGGTGCTGCTAAGACCAAATGCTGTGAGGTGACAGTTTAGGAATTAAAATTACAAAACCACTTCTTTTTCTTTATTTTGTTTTAAAACGTGAACAGTTTCTGGCTGTAACAGGACAACATTTGAAAAAGTTTGAAGCATATAAACACTTATGCTTCAGTTTAATCAGTTCTGAACAAACGGCTAGCACAAATAGCAGCAAAAATAATTATAGTAATCTGTCTTTTGGTGGTGTTGTGATTTTTCTCCTATAGCTGGAAGTTCCCCCAGCCAGAGCCCCACAGGCTGGACCCAGTCCAAATCCCCAGCTTCCCACCGAGAAAGAGCCTCATCCTTCAACACTCAGGAGAAAAATAAAATTGTATGTTGTTTTTCTTTTTTTTAATATGCTACCTTTTTTGAGTGAATTGTTGTGTCATTCTTTGGTTCCTGTTTATGCAGAGGCCTAATCGAGACTCGAGTTATTATTGGGAAATTGAGGCCAGCGAGGTTTATCTACATTCCCACATTGGTTCAGGCTCTTTTGGAACAGTATACAAAGGAAAATGGCATGGTAAGAATGGTAAAACACACAAATATTGCAAAGTTTGCACATTGTCGCCTCTCATCTTGAAGTGTCTCTCTTGTAGGTGATGTTGCAGTGAAGATATTAAAGGTTACCGACCCAACACCCGAGCAGCTTCAGGCATTCAGAAACGAAGTGGCCGTTCTGAGGTAATCTCTGATAGGAACATATTTCCCATGAACACCTTAACTGATGTTGCTGTTAATGAAATTCTGCCAGACAACATTTTGTCGTTTTCGGTACAATAACAGGAGAAACTCTTCTTCAAGATAAAAAATAAATAAATAAATAAATAACAACCCCTCAACAGTTGCAATAACGACAAATTCAGAGTGAATTATCCTCACTGTAAACTTTTATCTGACAGTATCTCAATTTCCTCTGTGCTTCGAATTGCAGGAAAACCCGACATGTCAACATCCTTCTGTTTATGGGCTACATGACGAAGGACAACCTGGCCATCGTTACCCAGTGGTGTGAGGGGAGCAGCCTTTACAAACACATCCACGTCCTGGAGACTAATTTCACCATGATACAGCTTATAGATATCGCCAGGCAGACGGCTCAGGGCATGGAGTAAGTTACCAAGAATGGAGCTTTGTTGGTGATCCAAATGCAGAATGTCACAGATTCATTTTCCTTTTCTTTTTTTCAGCTATTTACATGCAAAAAACATAATTCATCGTGACATGAAGTCCAACAGTATCCTTTTCTACCACTTTTTCTCCACCTTTTAATGTGTGGTTTTACTGCGAGTGAAGCATAAAGTCAACCTTTTTCCTCAGCAGGTTCAGTTGTGATTCCTTGACATCTGCGCAGACATCTTTCTGCACGAGGGATTAACTGTAAAAATCGGAGACTTTGGTCTTGCTACCGTGAAGTCCAGGTGGACGGGGTCTCAACAGGTGGAGCAGCCGTCTGGATCCATTCTCTGGATGGTTGGTACATTTCAATGGACTTGATAACGGCAAACAGAAAAATCAAACCAGCTCAACTGTTGAGTGGCTGGTTTGGGTGGTCAAAAATTCAGCCTATTCCCAACTACTGAACACTATTCTTTGCTGTGGAAGCAGTTATTAAAGGTGATATTGGCTCTTTCTATATGAGATGATAAACAATAAAGTCAGAGGAAGCAAAAACGTGTAAGAAGCTGTTTAAAAAGGAAGTGTTTTCAAAAGCAAAAAAAGATGCTCTCTGCCAAAAAGGGCAGTTCTTACCTTCTTTGGAAACATTTTGTTGACATTATCGAAAGGCGGGTTCAGTGGAAAACAGGAAGAATGAATAGTTTTACAGCAAATAATACAACTCCCAGGATGACTTTCTGCATGTATGAATGTTCTACTAGTCTGTGGAGAGACGTCTGCGATCTCTGTGTAAAATGTTCTTTGCTCATTCAAATTTAGCCTGGAAGCACAAGTGGTTGATGCTCATCGACACTTTTCAGTATTTCAGATTTTTCACTGATAAATTAAAATCTTAATCAGATGCAACAAAGTATGTCTTTCAGAATAAATGGAAACACAGACTTTCATTCTAAAGTGGATCAGAGTCATTAAGCTTGGAATAATCCGGTGTGCTTTCTAAAAGAAAAGGTGTCCTGTAGACCCTTCTTGTTGCCTAGAATACGTAAAAAAATCAGTTACAGCAAAGAAAACCATTGGCAAAAAATTCTCGAGTAACTTTTGTCTTCCTATTAAAGGTGATGCTTCCTCTAAAAGCATCAGGTTTCTTAAAGGAGCATTAATCCATTATCTTAGACAGCTATTAATGTGAAGAGCTAAAGGTATTTTTTTCTACTTTACAAATATTCACATATGATGCCACTGTAGGGAACGGGAATGGAAGGTCAGGGTAGGGTTACTCTGGAGTGGAAGTAGAAGCATAACTTTATATTGTTTTGGTCTGCAGGCAGCTCACCTATTGGTTAAATGTTGCTAATAGGTCCTTTAAACTATCCCATGTTCAACTTACTGTTCCACAGGAAAAAAAAAGTCACTTTTTCTTTTTATTTCAGTGAGATTGATATTGTAGAACCAACACTGCCCTAGTGTCACTGGAAACACTTTGGACAGGTGTGAAAGCGAATCCGCTCCTAAACGACATAAAAATGACTGCTCACAGGAGAAACACTGTGAAGAAATATACAGTAATAGTTCTTCGAAAAGACAACAGAAATGGCTAAACAGTGGTCTTAAGTAGCAGGAGTTTTCACTTTTACAACGTCCACATCTCAATATTTCATTACAAAACTCTAAATTTGAGAATTTCTATCTATGATCTTCATTCGTTTTGTTTTTATTTAATGATAAAGTTCACAAAAGAATGCGTGCATCATTTCCAGGCTCCTGAGGTGATCCGAATGGAGGATAACAATCCTTACAGCTTCCAGTCTGATGTCTATTCCTATGGAATCGTTCTCTTCGAGCTGATGACTGGAGAGCTTCCATACTCCCACATAGCAAGTCGAGATCAGGTAAAATCCTTGACATGTCTTACTTCTTACTACTTACTTCATCTGCATCTATCTGAAGGTTTAGTAGGACAGTTTAGTTGATCTTTTATAAAGGTGTCATTGGTAAACGTTCCCTTACCTGAAGCAGGCAGTGATTTTGGTCGAAGATGAATGAAATTTTCATAGAGATGGTTAGTCTTAACCAATCAGTTGAGCAGATGTTCAGCTTATTTTAACCCATTTTAGCTTAAAGTTAGAAAGCTGAATGATTAAACTTTATAATACCCATCAAAATCATCATTTATAAATAATATGGAGAACATTTGTTAATGATTAAGTTTATTAATGTTTGATAATCATTTATAAACTGTATGTAAACATTTATAAAAGGTTTATGGATAACTTAAGATAATAAGCCAAGTGATGTTAGGGTAAGTCCAACATTACAGGGTGAGTTAAATAAAAAATAAAGGCTAAGTTCAGGTCTAAAATGCCCTGATGTTAAATTAACATGAATTAACTAAATTAACATGGGTGGGCATTATAAATTAGTCGGGTTAGGGTTAGAAGTCCACCAATTCTAGGGTTTGGGATCAACTATCATGAAGGTGCAATATGATCTATTTACCTTTTATAAATGGTTTAGATACAGTTTCTAAATGATTATCAAATATAATAATAAATTATCTGTTCATTCTTAATAAATGGTCTTCTTACCAATTTATAAATGATGTTTATGGTGGTTATTGTAAAGTGTTACCAGCTGAATGTTTACATTTTGTGAGATATTTGACTAATCAAGGTAAGTATCACTCATAAAAACCATCACAAAACGTAGCTTAAAAAATCCAAACTTTCAAGGTCAAACTCTGCATCTATTATTTTTTTTTTGTTTGTTTGTTTTTCTGAGACCTGTGACACAGCAATCAGATGTTTTCCAAAGTTCAAATCCGTGGTAATGAAAATGCTCTGCTGCCATCTGAAGGGGGTTGTGGGGCTGGCCTATGGCCGACAGGGACCGACGACTTGGAGCCACCGGCCTAATTTTAGATCTCGTAATCCAACCCGGTGAAAAAAGGGGGTTCTCAGGTTTGCATTTCAGAGTTTTAAGTCCTGCCTATTTTTTTTAATCCATTGGAGCAGAAGATCTGGCTTAATTAGATCTGGGGTCTGATCTGTATAGAATAGGACTTAAGTTGTTAACAAATTGTGCCTAAAATAGTACTAGGGTCTACTGCTGGAACCTGTTCTTCCTGATCCTGTGGAATGACCTTGTACTCGGCTGATCTGGCAGGCACATGGAGTACTGCTGTCATCTTTTATCTCTGCACCATCATGCCCTCATACCTTTACAATAGCTCTAGTGTTTTAGATGTCTGCCACCTTAGTCTATCTCACCATATTTAACGTTAGATCTATCTGTGTTTCAGGGTGAATGTCAGCTTCCCTTTCAGTTGTTCATCTTCTTATATAGGACCTCAGATGTTTTCACACTCCTCTACTTTTTGCCATATTTTTGTCCTTTTTTCCACAAACAAAAGTTACTTTCGCTCAGTCATAATAATGCACCAGCGATACCGGAGCAGGTTTAAGTGTTAAATGTGGCTTGAACAGTCCCTGAATCCAGGTAACGTCATACTGCTGCAAATATGTTTTCTAATCCAAGTAGAGCTTAAGAGAAAGAAATGAGTTTACGTAAAACTTGAATTTTACTTTCTTAGCTTGTAAAAACATTCCAGCCCATTTTCAAATGGCTTCATGCTACAGCCACACGTTTTATTGGTCTTAAATTAGGTTTTGTTCATTTAACAAAACATAATGCATAACTGTGAAGCAGAAGGAAATGATTCTTGGCTTTAAACGCTTTTATTTATTTATATTTTTACAAATGTATGTTTTCAGCCATCCTGAGATGTAGCCCATGGCTGCTTCAGATTAGCACGTCCAGCAAAAGCTCAATTTTTCTTTGCAAAATAGCTGAAGATCAGTCAGATTTGAAGGGAGTGTCTCTGAACATTTCTCACATTGTCTTCTCACAGTTTATTGGATGTGTAGTATGGACTGAGTCGCTCGAACACATGCATATGTGATGATTTTAACTGTTAGACAGTAGCTCTGGGTATTGTTTAGAATCAAGCCCTTTTTTTTCCCTGATGAGGAGAAGGATCCCTGCAGTGTGATGCTACAAGGAACCATCTTTTATTGTCGTTCTGGTCTGATCTTTTCTTAAACGCGTTTAATTTTAATCAGGGCCAAAAAGTAACATTTTGCAGTTTTTGCCTTTCTGTTGAGCGCGGCTTCTTTTTTCACTCTTTCATACCTAGCCCAGTTTTATAATGCTGTTATCTTGTATTTTCTTTATTCTTTATAAAACATGTTTTTATCAATTCTGTTTAAACAGAAAAAGAAAGAAGAACTTCAGAAAACAATCTTGATTGTACTGAGATCTAATTGGAGTTTGTTCCTTAATTAGTTGACATGATTTTTTTAAACTATAAATGCTTTTGCGAGGCTCTGTAATTGTTAACTCTGATTAGTTTTCCTCACAGCTTCATCAAGTGTTTGTGACTCTTCCTATTAGATTATATACATGGTGGGAAGAGATCGTTTGTGCCCAGACCTCAGTAAGCTCTACAAGAACTGCCCCAAAGCCATGAAGAGGTTGGTAGCCGACTGCATCAAGAAGTCCAAGGAAGAAAGGCCGCTTTTTCCGCAGGTGAGCTGCTCTTCTGTCTTTTTTAAACTGTTGGACTGAATCCTTAATACTTTTCTAGCTAATCTGTTTGTAACTTCCCTTTATATGAACTTGTTCTTAGATTTTATCCTCCATTGAGCTCCTCCAGCACGCCCTCCCCAAGATAAACCGCAGTGCCTCAGAACCGTCCCTGCACAGAGCCGCACAGACTGAGGAAATCAACGCCTGTACTCTGACCACCAGGCTGCCTGTTTACACATAGGCTCCTCCTCAGCAAAAAGATTATACCGCACTATCAGTAAACTCCTATTCCCTCCCTAAAGACGTTTTTATAGAACAACGCACATGCAATCATGCAAAAACCAATGTAAGTCAGTGAGTATGTTAGTAAAGGAGGTTAGAAGAAGGAGGAGCATCTGAGATTATCTATGGAAGATTGCAATCAGATCCTAACATGAAGATTTCAGTGTATGGTACTTCCCATGTGCATTAAGAAGTACATTGAGGCTTTGTGTCTGTATCGTCTTTGATTTAAGTTGTATATAGAAGCACACACACGCCTACCTGAAGCAACAATGAACGGACACTGAAAGAAAGAAGCTCTGGAGATGCGTGTTTCCTGATCATCTCTGTGATGCCTTGCTGTTATCAGGCCTGGAGATGGACTACTCAAGCTTAGCTGCCTTAGAAGGAAACAAAGCCTGGGCTGAGTTTCAGCACAACTTCACCTCCTCTGGTCATCAACTAGCCACTGGAAGCAGCTCTAGTTGCACAGTAGCTGATTTTGCTTTGTCTTAAATAATTTGTCTTTATTTAGGGCTTATTTTTGAAGACTTGAGGGTTTTTATGGCTTTCACTAAACTGGTTTGTGGATGCCCACACTCTTACTATCGTTTGGTTATCATGAACTGGACATTCGGCATGCGTCTTAAATATTTTCAGTGATTTGGGAACTAATTTTGTTGTTTGTCACCTTGAAGAGGTGAACTGTTTTATTTTGAACTTGGTGGGAAGGTCGTCTATTCAATATTTTAATAAAATTAAGTTAAAAATCCTTTGCTGATATAGGCTGACTTGGCCATGTTTATTTTTCTTTAGAAATGTGTCTGTTACTCATTACATCCTGCGTCGGTGCACCTTATAAAAACAATCTTGAGTTTGTCATGTAGGGTTTTATATTTCTATTATTTCTGTTAGTTTAGATAATAAAATCTGCTAGTAATTAAAACCCATAAAACTGTACCTTTCTGGAATCAGAATACTTTATACAATGAAGAATAAAAATAAAGAACTGCTGATAATTAAGTGCTTATATTGGAGGGTTAGAGGTAGGACCAAGTCATTGCTGCCCAAGTCACACATAAGTCTTGATAGTCAGTTCAGGAGTCAAGCTTAGCAAGTCTCAAGTAGCCACAAGTTGAAACCAACAAGTACAAAGTCCTGTGCTTTAAATTTCACCTCAACATGATCTACTCCTCAAATGTGAGGAAACATGAGATTATCTGAATTCAGGTCACAAGTCTTCTAATATAACAAAGAGCCATCCGATCTGAAGCAAGTCAGACTTGTGTCAAGTCATAAAGTTCACATATATATGCATTCAATATTTGGTTGAGGCTCCTGCATCATTTACTGATCAGTGAATCTGCTGACGAGTTCTGGAAGCCCAGGTTTCCTTTTTAGGTCTGGTCTCTTCCTCTTAATATTTATCAGTAGATCCCCAGTGGGGATGAGTTAATATACCAAGAACTGGGCTCTTTTTAAAACATGAAAGAAATGTCCAGCTCTAGAAATGAATCCCCAAATCATAACTCTGGAGCGACCTGGACTCAAATCCACTTTCCCCTCATAGGATCTTGATTTCCAAGTAAATGCAGCAATTACATTGATCTGAAAGCAGAGTTCTGGTGCACTAGAAGCCAATCTGGTCCCTGCTCTTTTTATTTCAGCTAAAATGTGTTTTTACACCTCTAGTTTACCAGTGGCCTAATTACAAAAAAAAAAAAGCGCTCTAGAACATGTCCTGGATAGATCTGTGTGTGGTTACGCTTGAGGCACTGGCTCCAGCTGCAGCTAATCTCATCATTCACAATAACTAAGTATGCCTCTAGCCCTGTTTATGCACCTTTCTCTACCAGTTGTTTTCCTTTCACTTAAATAAATACATTGAATACATTATTACTTCTTTCTCTCCGTTGGGAAATTTCAGTGCATTTTGAAAGGCAAATAGAAGCACCCATAAAAACATAATAAAAAATAGTTGCAGTGAAGATATAAGTTAAGAAAAAACTACAACCCTGATTATTGGATATGTGTGCAACTGTTAAGTTTATCTTATCTATGCTCTTTACTAAATATGGCATCTTGTACAATAGTAATAATTGCAACCTTTAATTTGGGTTAGAAGCCAGTGATGTTGACAGGTGGAGCCCTGTCTGGCCTTCTGACACAACTAAGTCCCACACAGGTGCAAGACTTTGCAGCAGGGTGTAATGTTTGCTGTAGCACTGTGGCAACGTGGTGTAACCTCACTGGGGATCCAGTTCATGTCCACCACCAGGGGATTCCACCATTGGCTGATGCCTCTGTGTATTTCACAGCCGCTGGCGGGTGCACTGGAACAACAATCATCCTGCAGGCGGGGGACTAGAAGTGGAAAGAGACAGTACAGTTGTATTTTGTTTGACTATAAACATTCAGCAGGCTGTTCCTGTGGGGTTTTGCCACTCGTCGTTAAGGTTTGCTGTAAACATAAAAGCTAAATATGGGAACACCTTTAGTTTAGTTTTTATGGACTTTTGAAATGGTGCCAGGTTTTAAAAAGGTCTTTTTGGAAGATCTTAAGCTGTTTTCATGGCCTTATTTGGATAAAAATTTGTATTCAGATAAAGGAGCCCATCTGAAATGTGTTGGAACAAAAGAGCAAAGTCTTCACACTAGCTTTTTTTAAAATCTGATCTATATCTGCATCTAATCAGCTCAGTGGATTAAATCTGTCAGGCAACAGCACCATCTAGTGTGGATTCTGGCACAAAATCTATCTATTCTTAAAGAATCCACATACACCAAATCCATTTATTGGAAATACATTAAATCACGGGTATTTTTTTCTTAGGATGTCAAAAAATAATGCATAACTGCAAAGTGGAAGAAGAAATGTTGCTTTTTATTTTCAAATGCAACTTTTTATTTAACTCTAAGTTAATACTTTGAAGACAAAATGTTCAACGGCTGCTTCTGCAAGTATTTCCTTGAAAAGCTTGATAAACCTTGAACATTAGAGACAGAAACTGCTGACCCTGCCTGTTTACAAAATAACTTAAGAGTAGTCGGATTGGATGAAAACAGGATGTGATCATACAGGTTTACATCAGAATAGGTCTGGCTGTGAATACTGTACACCAGGGATCACCAGCCTCTTTAAGCCTCTTTCACAGGTACTGAAACATAGGAAGGCCTACCAATACTGACCTATGACCTGTAGGGGTACGCTTTCACCTAAACGTCATGCATTATAAACATAGTTTTAATGTTTATTTTAGTTTTTCATGTACTTTAAGGTGTTTCCATTTTGAAATTGTTGTATGATTTAAAAAAAAGAGGAGCAACAGAATAAAATACAAAATGCAAACTCAAACTTAGTCCACTAGTGAGTAGTTCTGTTTTCAGAAGGCACCCCATGAGGTCCCCTTGGTGCCTGCGTTGATGACCCCCTAATCTGTATGTAGCCCCACCCATTGTCCCATCAACTCCCCGTACTGCTAAAGAAGAGTATGATGTCATCACCACTCTTTGTTTCATTGTGTGTGCTCAGAGTGTTAGTTTTCTTCTGCACATATTGGGGGTGTTTTTGTGACTTCCTACAGGTGGTTGTACCAGATTTTGGGGACTGAAAACATATCTGCATCACACTTTTCTGATTAAGCTTAAAAATCCAACTCATTTTTCTATCACTTTCCAATCATGCAATGATAAAGCAGATAAACTTTCAAAACTGCTTTAAGGTTTGTAGGTACGACAAGGGATGTTAATACCTTTGCAAAGTCACTGTATGGTAAATAGTAAACACATTATTTGCTAAAATTTGTTTACTTAGCCCTGATCAATGTTAATGCCCAGACAGCAAGGACATGAAACAAATGTGATTTTAATATGTGCAAAGGGAAAAGAAAACACAACAAAAAAAACATTTTGCTTGAAGCAGAGACCCTGAACTGTGGTCTGATTCAGGAAGTCGCCATAGTAACTAGTACACTGCAGACTTCTCGCCTTGCAAATCAAGTCCACCACCAGATGGCAACAAGAATTCAGCTTTTTATTTTTCTCCAGTGTCATGGTAGTTATCATGTTGAAGGAAATAATAAATAGTGAAGTCATTTTATGCATCTCTGTTGTTTAAGTTGCATCTGGTGCTGCTACTGGGGTTTTCAGATAAACCAGCATTAGATAAAAAAGGACATTTCTGCCAATCATCTGTTATCATTTATCTGCAGTCAGTCAGAAGTTGCCCCCTCCTTCTTGCTCCCTACAATAGGATGACTTGGTGAGATGCTTCTGGGTTGGACTGAACTGCATGTTATTTAAAAGCAGAATCTCAGCTGATCTCAGATGTATTGGTTTTGATTTGTTGGGAAAAGAATAAACCTTTGGCAGCATTCAGAGCTGCCTCTCTGCTAACATATCTTGAGATGTAGTGTTATTTTGATTTCTGTTTGACAATGATGGTGAGTAACAGTTAACAGTATAATGAAAGGCCTCCTGTTGAGTTTTTTATGATTAAATTGATGCCATAATATTTAAAAATATCAATCACAGAGATTTCCCATTCACCTTCATTATGTAAGGCTGAACTCGTGCTTTGCTCTTTGGCAGATGGTCAGCACTGTGACCCCCCCATAGGGCAGAAGTTGTAGTGCAGCAGCTTGGCAGACAGCTGGGTGGAGTCTCGACAGAAGCCTTCAGCTAGAACTTCAAAAACCAACACTTCCTTTGCTCTGAGCTCCTCTATACCTTCAATAAGCTTTGGGTCAGTCAGCTTGTTAAGATGAAAAACAACATCAGCACCATCTGGGTGTTTGATAGATGCCTCTTGCAGAACAGATTGTATCTGTTGAGAGTTGCCTGCTGATGTTTGCAGAAAGACTGCTGACATTTTATGTGATAAAAAAACCACACCAGCTTTTCTACAGCAGCTCTACTGTGGTTGAACTGTCTGCAGTGGGATGTTTCTGCTGTAACAGGCAGGCCGCAGTGGTTTCAACCTTCTGCGGACAGGGCTCAAAACATTTGGCAGCAATTGGGTCATAGAGGCGGGTTTATTAGAACATCAAGGAATCAGAACTAAATGAAAGGAGAAATAAAAATACAAACATGGGTGATAATTTTAAAAGATAGCATTGAGTAAAACTTCACCTTGAGTTGGAGGAAGTCATTAGTTTTTGGTAAAAGAAAAAGTAATATATATATTTTTTTTAACAGTGTCCTGTCTGGCGATGTGGCAATAAGAATAATTGTCTTGGTGCCAAACAGAGCCCAACAGATTTTGCTTTCACAAGTGGAGCAGTTGGCCTATTTAAAATCTGTATAATTTCTGTATAATTTCTGATGCTTATGTCTGAACTGGTTCACATTTGCATAATTGTGCACTGTTCTAACAGCCCATAGAAAAAAATCTTTCATTTATTCTTTTTTTTGTCTTGTTGTGGTACTTTAGTTTTTTTCCCCTGTTGTTCCTTTTGGCTAAAACAATCATAGATTGCTGATTAATTGTCCCTTAAAGTATAAAATTAAAAGCTTTAGTGATATGCGCTCTATAAGAAACACTGATGATTTTGCTGATGTTTATTTCTTGAGATGGATATTTTTTCTTAGCTAAATATATTCTGCAATAAGGTCTCACTCAATTTTAAGACAGACAAATATCTGCAAATAAATTATTTCAGGGCAAATTTTCTCTTAAGCAACATGAACAGGGAGTACCTCGCTTTTCCACACAATCCTGAAAGATAAGCAGAGGAAGATGGATGGATGAATGATCACAAGAAAATTACAGATACACAAAGACCCAAACAACACAGCTATTGCAAAGGACGCTTTATTGCCAGTGACATAAATAGTCCACACATTATTGTTTTTTTTCCCCAATTTTAACCAAATCTTAATTGTTAAAGTACAGCACTGCTTTTAAAAGTACTAGTTACAGTCTGCAGCCAGGAGTTTCACCTCAGCACAAAGGTTCAAATGACAAAGTTTAGCGATATTCAGGAGCCAAACAACATAGCCGTCACTGACTCGTGTCTCTCCGCTCATCGATGTCATGGCATATTTCCTAATAAACAGAACAACACATCCATAAAGCCTCAGGCATGGCTTTCTACAAGGATACACTCACAGATAAACAATTGCACTTATTACAGTTTTAAAAAAAGAACGGCATACAGAGATTGCTGAATGGATTCTTCTTTTTTTACAGTTTGGTTGCCTTTGACCATTTAGGTTATTAGATAAAGTAGATGGCCTCTGCAAATAAACCACTGGACAACAACACATGAACAAGACAACAGAGCCAAAAGCCGCTTGTTAAAAAGCAATCTGAAGTGATGATTATCGCTTTTTGAAATCATTTTAATGGAAGATCAGATTTTAATTATACAATTGCATCTCAACAATCTAAATTATCATCAATATCTTGATTTATTTCATTAATTCGGTTCAACGGTGCTGTCATTTTCTTCTTAGACCAGAAACATCTGACTTTTGATTCATCTGTATGTATTTGCTCTTGAAGCCCTACAGCTGCACTTTATGCGTTTCCCCAAATCTCTTAACCAGACTTTCCTTCACAATAAACTCTAAAGACAGCCATAATCCTTGTTGATTATGCATCTTTTTCTACTAAATGTTTCCACTGAAGTCTCCATTAATGTTGGGAATCGACACTCTGTGAACAGTCTCTAGTAATGAAGCTTTTGTGACTCAAGACGGTTAAATCAGCTCTTTCTGCCATAATTCTGCACCAAGAAAAAAAAAAAAATCAATACATTTCAGTTTTTCTATATGTGTAAGGTAGGATAATTATGAATCAACTATGAATCGACATGTTTCACCCTTTGAATTGAATTAAAGAAATGTATTCGATTTCTGACGATAATGTAATAAACTGAGATGCACCTGTAAGAATATCACTGAATCCAAACAAATAAGTTATAATATTGCACTTTTCATAAACTCCCAGCAATGGCAGTAATCTGAGCACAGCAGAAATACATAAGGCGACACTAAAGCTCAGAATAAGGACTCTAGTGCAAGAAAAAAAACTCCTTAAAAGCTTATATGTAAAGTGTACAACCAGGACTTCATATTTAACATTTTTAGGCAGTATATCCACATATAACACATTTTAGAAATATTTTTTGCCTCTGAACAAAAAAAGAGCTTTGATACAGAATCAGATCTGAACTAAGCAAATAGAAAAGATAATAATTATCCAGTGCCACAGGTCTTCCATTAATCTGCCCCGCCCATGTGCAGGATTAACAGTCCTGCTATTCTTATTTACATTTTGGGTTTCTGGAATGCGAAGACTAACAGTAAATATTGTCTTTGGTTCAAAACTCTACAATTATACCTAAGTTCTATGTTTTCAAATCTGCACGACTTCCTACATGATAAAATCTTCCATAAACTTTTAGTCTTTATTATATGGTCATTTCTTTTTAGGCTCTACTCTAGATAATATAATAGGGACTCTATTCTAGAATGGAATGATGCTTGATTAAAACCAAAAAATACTGCATGAATCTTTTAGTATGAATCTGTTATTACACATTCACAATATAGAATCACAGGAAACACAGCTTAGTTATACACAGCGATGTAACAGCCATGTTGGATAAACATCTCACATTATCAGACGTTTAGAGGTTGCACCAGTCTTTCTGTCAGTCATGCAAACAAACAAAAATAAATATCTATTAGTATAAATACAAAAATATTCACCACTACAACCATACACACACATTTATCTTACACATATTGAGATATACAAATTCAAACTGCTTGGTTACCTACAGTTTGAATAATATCTAAAGGTACACACCAACTTATGTTAAATTAAGTTAAGACACAGAGTTAGGAAGAAATGAAAGCTAGCTGGGTTAGAAAGTTAGCACAGAGCAGCACTGAACTCAGTGTAGGCACAAATTTCCTCTTATATTATCAACAACAGCTCCAATGAGAAGAAAGAAAAACGCACAGCTGCTTAAACACAAGTGACCTATACAAGCACATGAACCAACAGGTGAACAAGTAGACAGTACATGTTGACACTGCATAGAGTTAAGAAAAAACACAGTCCGGGTCAGCTCCAAGCTGTACCAAGCTCACGACAACCAGATCTGATTCTGGCTGTCAGGATTCACCAAAACGTCAGCACAGCAAACAGGCATCCTGCCATCCAAACTCACAGACATTTCCCTCTGCGGCTCTCAGTTGGCCTGGACTGGTTTTGGACCCACTGCAACCCCGTTACAGTCAAGAATGTACTGCAGGCATCCTTGAGGTGGACGCCCAGCACCGTTCTTAGTGACTTCTCCAGTAATCTCACCTTTCTGGCCAGTTCCCTGTATCACGGATATAAACGATACATCACAACAGAGCAGTTCAATTTGTGCAAGCTTTTAGTGCATTTAATTGTGCTTTCATACCTGGGATGGTTGGATGGTTGTGGGTCTCTGAGGGGCATTAGCTTCTCTCTCAGCGAACTGGGTCATTTTTGCCAGAACCAAGTCAGCAATAAGCTGCCGGTCTTCAGCCTGGTGCTCTCCAACTAGCGGCATAGACGAACCAACCACCTGTGCAACATTGAAGATGGTTACAGCAGATATTATACAACAGATTAGAAGGCAATGTGTTGCATATATTTTTATTTTCTTAAGAAAATATTTTCTAAGGTAATATTTTTAAAAGAGGATCCTGTCCTGCATATTGTTCTGGTCAGCAGTACTGCAATGCACATTGTTTTCAAGGGAAACATGTAGACAAACAGCATCTACTTTAAAAATTTGGAAAAACAGGAGTTGGGTGAATAAGTTACATGTATTTTTTATTTTTTCAAATCTAAATAGGCACCAAATTAATATTAGTTAAAGATCCTTAAACTCAAACATGCATTTTGCACATGATACAGAAAATTGATAGAATGGGCTGGGATTTTAATGTTAGCTTGCTTTAAAGATTAAGTTCCACTGAAGAAGCATTTTAATTTATGATAAAAAAGTTGAACTATTCACTATAAGTAGTATATTTGGAAATGTAAAGTTGGGGCTTTTAAACAGAACAACAGAGTAATAAGTGTAAGGCATGGTGATGGCAGCATTATGCTTTAGGGCTGTATTCTCATCAAATATACTTGTGTATTGTATAAAGCAGATACAATAACTAACAAGGTGTTACAGAGGAAAATTAATCCAAAGATTTAAAAACCAAAGTGGGATAGATAAAGGTGGATGAGCCACTAAAAGCCTTCATTCTTTAAAATGCTCCCTAAACTCTGACCTCCACTCGATTGACAATATTTGAAGTATCCTAAGAAGCCAAATCTGTGTCATCATCAAGTTACATCAAATTCAAAACTATTCTACCAATAATGATGAAATATCCAGCTCCACTAAACGCCTGGTTTGGTGGTGGTTATAAAAATGTAGCTCAATAATGGACAAGAAAACAAAACAAAAAAACATTAAAGTATGACACGTATTTTTTTATTTTTTAAAATGTATTACTATTGTTTTTTATATCATGATGTTATGCAATATAAGCCTGAAAGCCCAAATACAAGGATTATCAGATTCATGTCCACAATATTACCAGTTATTTTGATGAAATTGAAAGTATGTATACTAACCCTTAAATGTCCCCCTAAATAATAATCCATGTAGAAATGTCAGGATCTTACCTCTGTAATATAATCTTTCCCATCTTTTCCATGAATAGCTTTCACTGCGCAAATGTCCAGACCCCCAAAAATCTCGGAGCAGGTGTCCACCCACAGCTTGTACCTTGAAAACAATCAAAATTTAATGCAGACTGTGAGAAAATTGCATGATATTGTCTGATTATCACAAATTCAGGAGAACAGAAAATCTAATGAAAAAAAAGTAGCAATGGTAGAAAAGTAGTTTTAAGGGATCTATATCATGGCTTTTCTAATGCTTTTCATTCAAGTAACTTATACCCAAAGTGGCAATTTGCTTAATCCAGGCACGTCTGAGTAGCAGCAGCCCGTCTATGTTCTGGAAAAAAACAGTCTGACCCGATATATACCTGTCCAGTAAACAACATGACCACCTTCTCTGTTCAGTGATCAGTTTTGCTTAAAGTTGAGATTAAAGTCGCTTTTTTATCGCCTAATCTGCACAGTGACAGTAACTGTGAAAATGTGTGTTTGGCTGCGAGAAGTCTCAGACTTTGTTCAGCCTTTTCAACAAAGAACCTTATCACTAAAAGTGACATGATACCAGAGGGACACACAGTGAGGGGACAAGAAAATGATTAATATTAAAAAAATTAGTTCTCTGAAGTAGCAAAAGCAACATTTCATCATAAATGTCTATTAGTTGGCTTTGGAAGACTTAAAAAAGCATGATACAGAACCTTTAAATAAAAAACAAAACAGCTAAGACTTGCCTGTCAGTCATAGCGACCTGCTCAAGCATTGCAGAGCCTGTGTTGGTTTTCCAGTTGCCAGATATAGATGTTCTCCTGATGAATATGAACCACGTCGATGAAAAAGATTAGCTTTGTTCAACCTGATGGTGGATAGAAGCAGCTTAATAATACCTACATGTAAGCTTTGTAGTCAGTACCGATCTTCTGGATTCTGATGTCATATTTGGAGTCGATGAGAGGCTCTGTGGTGCTGTAGGTCTGAGTTAGAGCCACAACACTGGCAATGTCTTGGAACTTACTGTGATTGTCCACCTTCACCTGTAAAAATTTAATAGATGTGTTTTTATTGTCTAACTTAGTGACATGATCCACAGATTTTCCTTCAGTCACATTAGACTGGCATCGGTTAACACAGTTCTTGTACAGAGCTGGTCATACATTGGCTTGTTCTGCTGAAATCCAGCTCTCACTCTTACCTTAGAAACACTGTAGGAATGTAAAAAAACTAAACACTCATGAAGAAGTTCTACCAGCAGTATGAGACTGAACAGACAGACAGAACTACTAGTAAAGCAACGTGTTAAAATGGCTAGGAAGATTTACAGCTAAGAGAGACCATGGAATTCTAATGAAAGGTGGTCAACTAATCTGACTGTGTGATTTGATGGAATTGTCTCTGTAAAGAGCATTGAAATGACATGTGTTGTGAATTGGCACTATATTAATAAACTGAACTGAATTGAAGCCTCGACTCATGAGTGATAAATCCCCATGGAAGGTTTCATTTTTCGACCCTTTTTAAAAAAAATCTTTATAAAATATCGAATCCATCATTTTTCTTTTGATTAACAGGGATTTACTGACATGGAAAAACACATTTGGGTTTGTGGCTTTTTTGGGGTTTTGCAAGTAGTTTAAAATGTATAATTTTTTTTTATAAAGCACTATATGATGAATTACAAAAGGAATGAAACATTACTATACCTTTCCCATACCGGAGTGGGCATGTCCAATTTTTACAACCACAGGAAATGAAGGCATGCTCACCTAATTAACAAAGATATTCAGTAAATCAGAATATTATCTCATTCTTAAAACATCGTCACAGATTATTGACAGAAAAGAAGTTTGTGTTTTTTCTGATGAGGTGCTTACCATCTCCTTGTAGTTGGGATAAAAGGTCTGTTCAATGAGAGGGAACTTCTCAGGTCCCAACTTCCTGTAGGTGTTGATAAGCTGGGAAAACTAAACACACACAACAGAAATTGATTTGGAAGGAAAAAAAACCATTTAAAATTACAGAAATTTAAAAATTTAAAAATGCAATTGTGCAACCCAGAATGCAGAACAAGTTGTGCAATCATGTTTCTCTGCCCACCACATTGTTCTGGCACTTACTGCCCACGGCTTGTCGCAGAGGTTATAGATGGATTCCAGAGAGTTCATGCTTGGGACACCCCCATACTGAAGACCAATGATCAGGTTGCGAAAATCTTCATTCTGGGTCATACTGAAGGCATGCTGACGAATGAGAACAAAGTCTGGTTTGAAGGACCTGAAAAATAGAGAAAGAACAGAACTGTAAACAAAGCTGTGCCAAGGGATAAGAGCGATGTGGATGAGTCAGCCAGTGGGCGGATACAGAACAGTCAAAACAAAGAGATTGAGTTGTACACTAAAATCATTCGTTTGTCTGACCTGACAACCTTGGTGCCATTTCTGAGGACCTGCATATTCACACTGCAGGAGCCGCTGGCATGAGCAACAACGTTCATCTCACTGAATTCAGCCTGAACCCAGAAAAATCAGAAGGTTATACAAGAGAAGAAAAATTTGTTCTTTTTGTTTGGCATAAGCACCTGAAATGGATCTAAATGGTTTCATTAAACATACCTGTTCTACTTTGATATCATAATCCCCGAGTATCTTCTTTCCTTTGAATAATTTCCCCCTGGGAGACAAAAAAAAAAACAAAAACATTTTTTATTCATTAACATAATTACAAGTATCCAATAAAGATCCACTACAAAAACATTACTAAATAGTGTTGACTTTGCAACAAGAAGAAAAGTGAATCATTGCTGAATAAAAGCCAACCTGCTGAGTGATCAAAACAATGAAAAATGCCTCCTTCTGTGTTCGTCCAACTGCTTAAAACGCAGAAACTTTCACACTTTTCCTCCTCAGTCTAACAACCAAGAACACTTGAATAAATTAAAAAAACACTTTTGAAAACAGCAACTGTCAGAGTTGACTTTTTTGGCATTGCTTTATCTCACACACTTTAATTTATCTGGATTTTATTTAATAGGACAGGAGTGTCAGAGTCCCGCATTTGACAGTTAATGTTTAGAAATTTTTAGATCCGTTCCTGATTCAACACATTTGGATCAAATATCTGAATTTCCTCCTTAGCAGTTAAGTTCCACAGAGATTTCCTAATAACTTTATTATTTTATTTAGATATGTTGAGGCAGAGTGATGTCTAAACACTACAGGGCCTTAAGGAACTGAAGTTTGTCGTCTATGTGTAAGAACTCAAGTTGGAGTATAACTCTGATTCAAAATAGATTTCCACCATCTGTTTTTAAATACAGCTACAGTCCACTGGTGTATCCTCTCCCCCATGACCACTGCCGAAAAGTACCAGCCCCTCAGAAGTCAGAAAAACCCAGTGGATGAATGAAACAGCATCTTCTGCGTTTTTTTTCTTTGCTTGTGGATAGACATTAAGAGGAACTTTTCTAGTTTTATCCATATAAAGTTTAGATCTCTTCACTTACTTTATGTTGGTGTACTTCATAAAATTCCTTCATCATCAAAAGGAACAAGTTAATTTAGTTTTAAAAAAATAACTCCTGGTCAGTGGTCAGTTACAGGTCAGGGATCTGATTTATTCTAACATAAATGCATCTTTAAAAGTCACTTTTAAAGGCAACTATACACTAGTGAAAATATCAGCATGACATTTCCACAGCAAACCAAATCCATATGCAGGGAGGAGCAGTCGACAGCATGTGTTGGCTGTAGAAATCACCGAGATATACCCAAATAATGGGCTCCGCAGAAAACTGTCTCTCCCTTCTATTTTCTGGAGTTGCCATGGAGAAGGTTTCATTTTGGTTTCCCTTTCTACTGCTCAGGCCTTAAACTAACAACATATTCTGCATTGCTATAGTGATACACTTTGTACCATGTATGGTGACAACTCAACACAGAAGAAAACATACATATTTCTGCATTGCTGCCTGGCAAGTTTCGTCAACATACTTCCCCTAAAATATTTAGCATCCTTATCCTCATTAGTTTATATCACTCCTCTGTCACATCCCCTGCTCCCACTGATTATTTATCAAGGGCTCACAGCTTAATAATTTTTTTCACAACCCAATTAGAGCTTGAGGAGGAAAATAGGTATTAAAATATGAATTGCAGCTCCTGCATGTGGGAAGCTGAAGAGCTTGAATGCTTGTCTTTCAATGAGAAGCAAACAGAAAGAAGATGGCGCAAAGAAAAAAGACCTCTGATTTTAATTCTGGAATCTAAATAGTAATCTATCCCAGCATGGGGCTGAGTGAGGAGCTGTAGCATATGGTGATTTTTTTTCAGCCTGTTATCGCAGAGCAAAGGACAACTAACAGCATACATATCAGTGGTTGTACATTCAACGATTCTTTAGAGGATTTAGCAGGTTCCACACAGGAGCAAAGTCTTCTAGTTTGGAAAGGTGTTTGGTTAAGGCTGTGAATGTTACTTCTGCTTTAAAAGAGAAGGTCCTCAATAAATGTTTCTGCAGATTAAACTGTGAACAATGTACATAGGCAGTTTTTTCCCACACTGTCTGAAATTAAATTGGACTAAACCTGTTTTAGCCTCCCTCTGATTACCAGCCTGTTTTTTATTTGTTAAATGACAAAAACAAATCATTGAAATTCAGAGCTCTAAATGTAGTTACCTAAACAGCCTTACCTAAACTTTTTAACAGCCTTACCTAAACTTTTTAACATCTAACTATTTTTTCTGACTGCATTTGCAAACTGTAATGACATATTTTTGTGTTGGTCTTGGAATACTGACCTCTTTTTTGCAGAGTGGCTTTTCAGGTTATGGGAGAAAAGGATTTATAACCCTGTAGATGATAACGATCTCTTACTAGCTTTTGTCTTTATAAAAAGATCTTTTGCTTTTCTTTTGGGAAAGATACATACATTTAGTAATGAAAATAATTATATTTGAAATGCAGTCCCCATGTGCTTTCCCAAAGGAATAAGAGCTGGACATTCCTACGCTGTTTAACATAAATATAATTGTTTAACCCCTCGGGCACCTTACAATTGTAACTAAGCATGAACCAAGCTTATGGAGTCCACAGTTCTTTAAATGATAAATCTCCTGATTTCTTTAAATTTCCCATGATCGAACCATTGCTTGGGATTTATTTATTTATTTATTTTTGTATTTTCCTTTATTTGGTTTTCCTTGCTGTATGATCATTTGTCGCAACTAATGTGGTTTTAAATTAGTTTTAGAAATCAAAATACAAACCCAATTAACCTATAACACGTGCAATTATCACCTAGATTTTTTTCCAAATTGTTCAAGTGTACTTATCTCATGTTTGTTAAATGATGACATTGAGAAAAATAAGGAAAAATGTTATAAAGTAAACAATAACCCAGTCTTTTATTCTATCAGCATGCTTTCTATCAGAAAGCATGTAGAACAACAGCCGTCTTGATTAAATATTTCACACGTTACTGTGAAAGAATTTTTCCTTCAGATGATTCACCCAAGAGCCAGCCAGGCAGTAAAGACCTTACTGAATTTTAATGTTAATTACTTTGCCTGCATCCACTCTCTGATGCTTTTAATGTCTACATAAGGCTATCTTCCCAGCACAAGATACTCTGCTGATATACTTGCATTTTATAGATCAGAACATTTAATAAATCTCAAGAATATGTCAGTCTCTCTATTTTAAATGTAGACATATTGTATAAACCCTAAAAAAAACAAGATTTTTCATTACAGCCATTAATCGGATATGTACCACAGTTTTTTATCTGCCGTTTTTGTCATAAGAGTCATTGGTTTAACAGCATTCCTGGAACTATTCAAACCTGTCTGGATGAACTGTGTCCTCATCTAAAGCATAAAACATTAGATGGATGACAGGGTGCTTCTGTCTGTGCTCTGAATATGGCAGACAACCCTTTTTGTCAACCTCCTTTATGCAAAACCTGTTATATAACAAACCCACAGTTTAATGCCACATCCATATAGACGGCGTCTGTTTTCCACTTTGCTATTCTACATCTCATAGAGCCTGCAAATTATATGGTCGCATATATCTTTTACTTTTAGAGAGGAACATACATCCCAAAAAATAAAAGAAAACAAAATATCAGGGGTCTAGAAATATTTATTCTGTTGGATTACAACTTCCTTAAAAACACTAGGCTGCAGATTATTTTTAAAAACCATCATTTTCATTTTTGACCTTCATTTCCTATTTATAGACCATAAATGTGTCTGGGGATGAACTGATAACCCATGCAGCTCTCTAGACCTACTTATCAATGATGCATTTATGATCTACTGGTCATAAGTTTTCTCATTAGAAAAGAAAAAAAAAACTAAAGGGAGCCTACCAGTCAATATACCTTCATCCAAAAAAGGAATCAAGATAAAAAAATACAACATTTATGATGCACAGCTTTTTTTTCATATTTCTAAAGAGTTGTTAATTTTTTAATCAAATTACATAATCTTTCTGAATTTCTGACTGCAGATAGTTAAATATTTGTAAAACAAAAAACAAGCTCCTTTATATTTTCTAACAAAATACCAGTACCAACTTTTAATCAAATATTTAGTGTGAATTGGACCAAATTGGTGCCATTAACATATCTTAATGCTTTATAAAAATCGACTAAGAGACACTGAAATAGACACGAGACAGAAATGATCACTCTCTGATCATTTCCTTAATAATCCAGGCTTGTGCAGGAAATAAGTTTGAGATCTACTTCGGTCCCTTCGGCTTTAATTACTGGCAGCACCGACAGAGATATCAACACACTCCTAGTTTCACCGTGAGTTAAAGCCCATAAATTCAGTTCAAGTCCCAAGATGTGAAACATCACAGAGAACATTCGATTCCTGCCAAAACCTAAAGGAAATAAAGAGCAGTTTCGTCCTCCAAAGACTTACCAGCAGCTGCCAACATATTTAATATACTTTCAGTCCTGCCTGTGAGAATACTGAATACATGAACAGCAACAGTAATCTTCTGATGACACTCTTTTCCTTTTTTCGTTTTGCTTAGTTTTTCTGTACCTTTTGTTCTTAGAGAGTAACATTTCAAGCAGTTTCAATATATCAACAGATCACTGGATTAAAAGAAAGACATTTTTTTTCCTTCTACAGTGAATCAGAACCACTGGGATAAAGGTCTTCTAAAAACAACCCAAAGAAGCCAAACACAGTCAAACACCTCCCACGTAGTGCTACTGAGCTGTCATTAAAAATAGATGCAGCTCTTAGACAGAGGAAGCCCTTTAAATTAATTATTTTAGCACATGCCCCATCTGACTGTACATTTGATGCACAAAAAGCAACATGATAAAGAAGCATGAAAGACATTCTGCAATACAGAGAAGAGAGACAAAATGTCAGCACTACAAGCAGCACACAGAGTATACAGTTTATTTAACCAGATCAGATCTGGATGAATACTAACCATGGGAATGAGGTCACACGAAAATCAAGCAGTTTTTCTCCTTGAAAGGATTTCTGATTAAATCCTTCCTCCAACACAAAAAGCTTCCCTTTTCTTAAAATGTACAAAGATGACATGGATACAAATGGCTCACATCTATTCTGCTGATAAGAGTTTGAACTATTATAGAATCATGTTTCCTGAATCTTGTGGTTATTTCCAAAACAAAAACTATATCCATTTCCCAACAGGAAAATCATTATCCTGTAGCTAATTTGAACAATCTGATCACATAACGATCACAGACAAAAACAGTTAACAGTCAGGATGTGACGTAAGATGAAAAAGGGAAAAGATTTGACCAAGAAAACAACCCAGCAATACTTTATCACCTCCAACCTAAACGGTTTATAGAAGCCAGAGTAGATCCACATTTTTAAGATCTTTTTGCCAAATTTGAACACAACAATCTCAATTTTCAAGCTGGAGTTACGATAAATAAAACATCACTCTTATTTCCAATCTGTTATGATCTAATTTTGGGGAGCTGTTGTGAATTATGTCCAAAGGTTTTGTTTTTAGCTAACATGAATGGTTTTCTGGTTTTGACATGTATATTTAAAGATGAAGTTCCATAAATGTTAGCTTTCAGTTACTGTTGTCTTTCTCTCATCTTAAGCCAGTTTTCTCATCCTCATTATCCCTCTGACATCATCCATGAATGTATCACTGTGGATCATTAAAGGGTATCTCACATCAAGGGATATTCTCTCTTACTGTGACTAGCTTCTGCAGGAGATTTATACATGCATCTTTACCACCTTTAAGTGCTTACAAAGCATTGCCTTCCTGGAATATGATTGGCTAATTCAATGACGGAAGATGAAGATTTTCTAACTTCATGTCTCAGTTACAGATGACTCAGTCTGCTGCTTTCTATCCAAACGAAAAAAACAAAAAGCAAACTTAATGCAATAAACCAAAGGATTTTACATTTAAAATTCTCTGTAGAGTCCACTCTTACCTCATACTTATAAGTGTTCATCATAAAATGTTTCCGTTAAAATTAATTGCATTTCTTCTTCTGGAAGAAACACACTCACTCAGTGCAGCATGTAGACAGAGATGTTTGTTTATCCCATCCCTGAGCAAGATCACCCTGGATACTGAGCACCATCAGGCTAAAATGTCTTAGATTTACTTTCAATCTCTTTGTACTAATGAAATCAGGGTCTTGTGTCAAATGAAACAGAAACATTGATGATCCAACTATTGTTTTATGATTTATTACATTTTAAGCTGATGGTTCCCAGTGCACCATGGGTTGCAGTTCCCTATATTCACCTTTTCCTATATCCGTACTATGCATGTCATGTGATAAGTGAGTGCTGGGGGAAACCTCAGTGACTGAAGAAAAGCACTGCAGTGCTTGGAATGGAACCAGAGGTCCAGCACAACCTGTGGCACAGCAGTTTTCTACATGTGAGGTTCACACCATGTCACAAAGTAAAGATATGAACAGTTGTATCATGCAGCCACATTTAGCAAAATCAAATGCAGTGAAAATGTAAAGAGAAAATAAAAGAAGGAAACAGGAATCATCCATCTTGATGTTATGTCATCTCTACAGAAGCATCATTCAAACCAGGATACTTTACTCCTGATGGAAATTGGATGTTGAAAAAACATAATGTACAAAAGGGGGACTAATGGTAATAAAAAACATTTATTTAGCAATGTATTTGATAGATACGCTATAACAGCAGTTTCAAATCTCTACCTAACTGTACAAAACCCAAGTGAGTCATTAGAGGAGAGCCAACACTAGGGATGGAGAAAAAACAATTTGTAAAAAAATGGTCAACAGCCAACTAATTAGGACTGAGCGATATAGTGTCCTACCACTCCTGCTGGGGTTCATCAATCACAAGGAGAATCTTAAACTTCTTGGGTGTCGTGACTTGGGTCTGCTCCACAAGCCCTGCTGAAGCAGCTGTCTGCTTTACAACGTTGGTGATGGAGCTAAAGAAGCCAGCGCCGCTCGACTGAGAAGGCTGAGGTTTCCTCTCGGGAGCAGGGGAAGCAGCTGGGGGTGTTGGCCCGCTTGTTGGAGACTTGGCGGGGGTGGAGGAAGCAGGTGGAGGAGGCTGAGCTGGGTCAGGCCTCTGAAGATCTGTCATGTAGCCGTTTGGCAGGTTGGAGATGAAGGTGCTGTCTGAGAGACGCCGGCGCAGGTAATTCATGGCTGGAGAGGAGTAAACAAGAGCTTAGGTGTGCAAAAATGTTCCTGCACGGTTCTGGGAGTGAAGCTAATGGAGGCTGGGGGTCTCCGTACAAACTCTTAACGAATGTAGTACCTCCCAGCTTTGCAGAGCATCATCCAAGCTTTCCCTCACTGGCAGTGACGCTACAGCTTCCAGCAGCCAATCCCCTCTCCTTGTGCTTTTCTCAAGCATAGCACATGATGCTCAACTGTGCCTTCCTCCTGCCGTCCTCCTCTCTCTCTCTCTTTCTCTTTCTCTCTCTATCTCTCTCTCTCAGTGGCATGCCTGGTTTCCCTACCCCTCCCCCATTTCTACTGCTTTACATGCACCATCCTTTTCACTGTATAAAAAAGAGGGGTTTCCAGTGGATGTGGTAGGGAATATCCATGTAATAAATAACAATGGCTGAACACCTAACACCCATGTTTGATAGGATTCTCTGCCCTCTTTCTATTAAGAGCATTTCTGTCAGCCGTGGATTCTAAAATGGCTGTTTGGACCAGTGGGCAGGAATGAAAGGGAGGAAACGTCAGCGGCAGTGGTCCCTAGAGACACAAATGCATCCAGTAAACATTCCTGTTTGGTTTATCAAACCCTGTACCTACTAGCTTAACCTCAAAATATTTTTTTATTAAAAAAAAACATTAGTGCATCACAAAAAACTGAAGAAAATGAAAATAGAGGATTTGATGACTGGAAAAGGTTTTGCAATGAGTCCAATCTTGAGCTTGTGGTGCTCAGATATTAATACAAATCCAGAGCCAACACAGTCCATCTCTGACAGGGACATTCATGAGTAATTGTGAGATGAATAATCAACGTATCAATACGTTTCTAACCACTTACATTACCTGACAGCTTTTATCTTATTTTTCATATTGAAATTCTGATTATCTGTCTCACATGTATCAGAGAACATGTCAGAGGGGAAATTGGCTAAACCCTCTGATTGGCTTCCATAAAAACTGGAACAGGATGCATTTCTATGGAGCTAGATTTGTGTCTTTACTAGTCAGTCAAAAGAACAAATGTTGCTTCAATCAAAAGAGAAATCTTTCTTTTCAGAGAAAAAAAGTGCATGAATGCAAATAATTAAGACCCAAAATAATACATTTGAATGCTGTTTTTCTTTGATTGCTTTTTTTTTTAAACAGAAGTAAAGATTTTTTTTAATCAACTTTTTAACTGAAGCAAAATAAATTTGAGACTTAAAAAATTGCATTTGAACACTTTTTTCAATTGAAAATGTTTTGTTTGACTGAAATAATTTTTTTGTGTGTTTGGGCAATGCATGGGTAGGACATTTGTGTCTTAATCATTTACCCCCCAAAAGTTGCTTCAATCAAAATAATAATGATGATAAACAAAGAAAAAAGAAGTTCAAATTAAAAAATTCCCCCAGAAAGAAAAATGTTAAAGGGAATGGGTTTCTTTTATTTGGTGTGATTTTTTTTTTTTTTTTTTTTAATGAGAAACGTTTTTAAGTGTGTTTTATTGACTGGTTGAATTATTTTGACACAAACATCCTGCAGTGGGCAGGTTTTCCTTACTGGTCAGACATGTCTGATTGACAGTTCTCTATACCAATGACATCTTTCTGACAAAGAATCCATGTTTGTCAGCGAGCTTTATGCCAGAAAGCCATCTTTGATAGGTATGGGCACTGAAAGCTGGTATCCAAACGGAGAAAGACTTGATGATAAGATTAGAGAAATGCTCAACTGAAGCAAGCTAGAAGAATAATAGATGATAAAAAATTTTTTGACGGAGTAAAAGGATAAAGCTGACTCCGTGAATTATCTTCTTGCTACATTTATTCAGTGTTTTCAGGATGCAGGGGTGTTGCATAAAAACTTGACAAGATTTCCACTCCCCTCTGATGGACTCACAAAACAAAATGAGTATTTTTAGAATAACATGAGTACTTACCACAAACCTTCTACACTGAAAGTTTGGCCCAAAAGATAGCAAGTATCCACCTGCAAACAATGGAACAATGGAACATAAAGATGTTGTGAGTAGAAACATCATCTCTGGACTCCAAGTAGCAGCACTTTATAAAAATGATTTCATTGAACTTCCAGATGTCATGACACAGAAACTAATGCCTGTTTCAAAGCAAAATGTTCCACAACTGGAGGACATTGACAAGTGACCATACCTGCAAAGAATCAAGCTCCACAACATGGATGCTAATGTAGATCTGCTCATTGGCACAAAAGCAACGAATGTAATGAAACCATGGGAGCTAATCAACAGTCAGGATGAAGGCCCATATGCAGTTTGAGTTGGATGAGTCATCATTGGTCCACTCCGGAGTAAAAGGAACAAAACAGGCTGCCTTTCTTTTACTGCAAACATGATTTCTGCAAACATCTGTATAAAAGTAACGTTGATTGAACAATACCATCATGATTTTAGTGAAAAAAACTCCCAAGAACAGATTGAAATGTACAGAGAAAAAGTCAAGTTTATGGATATCATGAACAATTCAGCACAATTAAAAAATGGAAATTGTATTGATTTGCCTTTTAAATCTGAAAATTCCATCTTGCCTACGAACTGTTGTATTTCAGAACTTCTTCAGAGACAGAAAAGAAAAGAGTTTTCAGCCATGATGCATCAGACTACAGAAGATGCAAAGATTAAAGATCAGGTGTTGCAAAAGATGCAACAGTTTAAAACTATGCTGAAAATCCAGTGTTTGACATCTTAAGATCTGGCTGCAGCGGAGCATTTCATTATTCTCTTTGAACAACATTATAGGTTTGGACCAGAGATCAGCTCACTCAGAGCTGACAACACCATCTCTAAAGACAGCCAGCTGTATATAGAATCAATCCAGTGGTTGATAATGGAGTCCTCAGAGTAGGTGGACGTCTCAAAAGAGCTGCTCTGCCATCTGAAATTAAGCATCCAGTCATCCTGTGTAAAGACGTGCATGTGGCAACATTAATTCTGCGTTCTTTTCACCATCTGCTTGGTTATGCAGGAAGAAACCACATGTCCAGGCTGCGTTAGAGATGCTGGATAATCAGTGCAAACTCTGCTGCCAGAAAGAACCTGTCTCACCTGCAGCAGGAGTAGAGGAAAGCTTCTGGAACAAAAAATGGCCAACCTGCCCCAGGAAAGGGTAGCATCAGACAAACCTCCTTTTTCAGATGTTGATGTTAATAATTTTGGCCCCATTGATGTTAAGAGAGGCAGAAGTATTCTCAAACGTTATGGAGTGTTATTTATTTGCCTAACTAGTTATGCCATTCATTTGGAAGGGACTCACACCTTTGATGCTGAGTGTTGCATTAAAGTAATCGGATGATTAATCTGCAGACGTGGTCCAGTAACTTCCATCAGATCAGATAATGGCACACATTTTGTAGGAGCTATTAGAGAGCTAGAATAAAGTTTGGCTGCCTGAAACCAGAGTAAAATCCAAAAGGCTCTAGTCCAGGAATTAAAAACTCTAACCTACAAAATGCTCTAACCTGCACTCTGCAGCCACATTCATATATCTGAACCTGGGGACATTTTGTAAGCCTCCTATTGACATTCTGTGAACATTCAGTGGACATTATGGGGACATTATGTGGATATTCTGTGAACGTTCTGTGGATATTCTGTGGACATTCAGTGGACATTCTGTGAACATTCTGTGGATATTCTGTGAACATTCTGTGGATATTGTGTGAACATTCTGTGGATATTCTATGAACATTCTGTGGATATTCTGTGGACATTCTGTGAACATTCTGTGAACATTCTGTGAACATTCTGTGAACATTCTGTGGATATTGTGTGAACATTCTGTGGACATTCTGTGGATATTCTGTGGACATTCTGTGAACATTCTGTGAACATTCTGTGGACATTC
>JAUZNJ010031861.1:0-13996 GCA_034780135.1 Jordanella pulchra | reverse complement strand
CTATCTATCTATCTATCTATCTCTCTGTCTGTCTGTCTGTCTGTCTGTCTGTCTGTCTGTCTGTCTGTCTGTCTGTCTGTCTGTCTGTCTGTCTAATGTACTGTTTGGCCAGCTAACTAGCTTTATATTATGTGTGTGTTTGGACATCTATGATCACACTATTGTGTGATTGCGTTTCTTATCATCTACCATTTATAATCAATCGTTCTTTAAGTTTGATGAACTGGTTGACAAACCCAGCTAGCTAACATTCCTCTATGTAAAGTGTCTCTCTGTGTGTCATTTATCCCTACTGTAAGACAAACTAGGTGTCGCTACCTATTATCATTCTATCATCAAAAAGTGGTTGGCCTATATTAAAACGGAAGCAAAAGAAGTTAAAGTAATCAGATAGAATCAAAGTGGACTAGATTGTGGGCACCAACACCCCCAGGCATCAATTGCAGAGGTAAGCCATGGTTTTGTGGTTGCATCATCATTAGGTAGAGCAATTTGAAAAGCGATTTGTATTTATATTAAAATAGCCTCTCTCGTGGGTAAAAAAATGTTAAAGATCATAAGGTCATGTACTTATGTGTAATGTTCACAGCCAGAAATAAGGAGTCTGCAACAACTGCATACTGCGACGATTTAAGGCAGTTACAAACATACAAATAGTGTACCACATACACACTCATGCACACCTTTTACACATTTTATTGTGCAACTGAATTTTCTAAATGCCCGAATGTTTTAAGTGATATAGAGATATATAAAATAAAATGCAAAAAAAAAAAAAAAAAGGCAAAAAAGGCTTTAATGGAGACAAAAGAATGAGTACAATAATACAAAATATTTTACAGATGATTATCTCCACCTAAACCTAGAAAAATAAATGCATAAAACACATTGATTCAGGGTCCTGTCAATGATGCATTTTTAGATTTACAAGAAAAACAACATAAAAGTACAAAAAAAAAACAAACAAAAAAACAATAGAAAATCAACCAATTTCTTAACATCATGTGCACACTCCTGGTGATGTTGCACCTATTTCAGGTGTAAACAAAGTTTTGATTGCTAATCCAAATCCCTTTTTTTTTAGAAACAAATTCTACGGACTCTCTGACTGCATAAATTAATCATAAAGGAGTTATGATGGTGGTGTCACTTGCAATTTATGAACATCAAAGGACGTATTGGTCGAGATGGTGATTAAAAGTTGTTGGGCTACACTTAAAATCAAAACGGGGGAGGAAAATCCGTAACAAAATGTTCAGTCTAAAAAGAGAGACTTTGTGCCACCTCCTCCCATCCACCTTGGCACAATAACCCAAATGGAAGCCTTTATGAAGCCCTGATAGAAGCAGAGTGCGCTTTATAATGCACCGTCGTGCACACTACTACATTTCCAGCTAATCAGAGGCGCGCAGTTGCAGAAAGGAGAGTGGTTGCCAAGGCAGCCACCAATCTCCCCTCCCCCCCCACCCCATGCTCCCTCCGTTCCTCTTTCCCGTTTATTATCGGCAGAGGTCGCATGGCAGAGGGAAGTCCAACCACTTCTGTACTGGAACCAATACAAGAAAATGTTGCTCCATAACAAAGCCTGTATGGACTCCTGATAGCAGTGGAGGAAGCACCAGAGGACGTTTGTGGGACTGTTTGAATTGTTTTAAGCCGTGAAAAAAACCCATCACAAAACAGGATTTAAGTTGGAGGTTTGCATTGTTTTGCCAACACGTGCGCATCACCAATGAATTTGCACTATCCGTTTAGAGTGAGTGAGTGAGTCTGTTTCGCATCCTGGTGCCGGGCTCTGAAGGAGGACTGCGCATCATCAGCAGATTTGTTGCCGAAGTACAAATCAGAAGAGTTCACCGAGTAAAAACTCCTGCACTTGTTTTTTTTATTTTCCAGTTTATCATCATATTTTTTATTTGTTTCGTATTTATATTTACTGCCACTTCCTCTTGCTTTGGCGCTGTGTTTAACAAAACGACAGTAAGTGAAACACGCCGAAAGTGATTTCATGCCTTCAGTCTCGCTCAGCCTGAGATGGACGTGAGATTTTATCCTGCGCCCCCGGCAAATGTGGGTTCATGCTCCCTGCCGACTGATCCAAGTTGCCTGAATTCGTTGGACTATTACCACTCGAACAAGGTAAATAAACTGCCGTGCACTGTAATCCTGTATGTACCACTTGTCTGTTAGAAAGAAACGACACATCCTGTAAGAGTCGCGCACTTCTAACGGATGCTTTTATACGCGCTTTTGCAAATTAATGTCAGGTGTCTATGATTAAAAGTATCGCGGGTCACATCTAACTTAGTTATCTTTTTGCTTACGTTATTTGTTTTTGATGGAATTTAAAGTATTTGTGTTTTCCAACTTTTCCATTCCTTTAAGTACCTTTCATGGTACTTGTTTTGTTCCCTGTGGACGTTGCGCAGTTGTGTTATGCACATAGTGGCATGAGATATCCCATACCTTACATGGCAAAGAAAAAGATGCATATATTCTATACATACCGGGCTGTCCGGTCCAGCATTATGCTCTCTCTCTCTTTCTTTAATTTCTTGCCTGTTTTACCACATGCATTCTGGTGGTTAAATTGACGCGTCCCTTTAACGCACAGTTTATTTCTTTGCAACCAGATAAATACAGTCCTCAGCTATGGCAACTTGCGGTTTTTGAACTGCGCTGATCCACCGATGCAGCGCAGGTGGCTTTTTAAAAAAGCAGTTAGCTTATTGATCAAAAGAAGGCTATGAATCAAGTTATTCATAATAAAGCCTCGCCATATGAATAGTCCAAACACATACAGATAGTCTTCATAGATCAGTTGGATTTTAATTGGGAAATGCATCCCCACAGCATGAGGCTGCCACCTCTCTGCTTCCAGCTTTGGCTTGTATCCCCAATGTGATTTTCTTTAAAAATAAAACAGAAAAAAAGACCCACATAATTTCTTCCTCTTCAAAATAAAGAAGGTATTTGCATTGACCCTCAGTAGTACATTGAAGTCTGTACTAACAATATAGGGCGTGAACAAATGTTTATTGACACCAGAAATCGAAATTTGTTGAAATGAAATTAAGAAAATTAAGAAAAACACACACTTCAATATCAGATGTAAAGTAAGATGTAAAACTTTAAATATGTCATTTGGATATAAAGTAGTATCAATAATTTTTAGCTATGTAGTTTGTTTTCTAATAATGGATAAAGGTAACTTGAATTTGTCATTGTTATTTTCATTGCTTACCGTGGTTGTAGGATTAAATCCTTGAGCCTTACAGATGCTGACCTGCTGTCTGAAGTTGGCATGAGATTAAAAATGGTTCAGAGTTTTCACTTCTACAGAATAAACACAGCTCTTGAGTGTTTGGCAGGAGGGAATGATGCAGAAGTCAGTAGGGGATGTTTGCCTTTCACTGTGTGGGCACTGGAAAATCTGTAACTGAACGGAACAATCCCGTAATCACAATCTCCTGCTTTCGGGTCATGAAAATTAAACCATGCTGTCAAGTCGCACTTTGCTTTTAATACATGTGAAATTAGTGCAACGTAAAACTTTTAGTGATCAGGCAAGTTTTTTACCTGCGACACATGAGTGGGTGACACAAGCTCAGGCTATCTTTTTGTAGGTCAAACGAATTAGGATCATCCTCCATGTGGATAATCCCAAGAATTTGCTGCTATCTATGCAGAGTGCATGGATCCTGGAAACAAAGCCACTAGATATTAGATGATATAAAGAGCTTCTGTGAGAGAGAAAGTGACTCTAACCACTAGTGCCGGCACTGAAGTGTAGCTTCCTTTAGAAATTACAAGTGTTCGTTTAAATAATTAAAACCCACTCTACTCTCTTTGCCGTGGGTTTTTTCTAAAGAAGGAGCAGAAATGTTCTATCATCACACATGTAACACTAACTAGCCTCACCAACAATGCAAATGGGACCAGCAGGGAGTCTTTTGGTGTCCTGTTAACACAGTGAACAAGGTCAGGTTTCTGTCTGAGAACACTTGTCAAACTGACAGAGGCGTAAAACAGACGTCTGATTCCTCCTGTAGGTGCTGTATGTATGGATCAGATGTGTCTGCTGCATATTATTTCTGCCAGCCTTGGTTTGTAATTTAATCAATTCTGACCAGGTTCCCTTGTGAAGCAGGAATTAGGCCAGAGGCTAATAACCACTCTGAGCTATTTCTTTAATGCCTGACCTTTCATATTCATACAGTTGTTTTTTATCTTGTACCTAAATTTGTTGTCAAAATTGTTTGTTTGTTGTTCTGTGCATACAGAATGATTAGTAAGGAAACTTAAGTATTCAAAATTGATGTGTATCAAACACATAAAAAGAAAAACGTTTTGATTATTGTCTTAGGTTTTCAAAAGCAGCAACATTGCAGACAGTAATAAAGATTGTTTATTTTTTGCCATTTGATTTTTTATTTTATATAAAGAGGAGAAAAAATTAAAAAATAAAATTATGTTTTTCACACTTTTTTGGATTTCATCTACAAACTTTAATAGACTTTGTTGTTTTTTATGACATATGATTAGTTAGTAGGGCACATTGCCAGGTAGAACTTTGCATGAAACTTTACAAATAATTACAATCTTTAATTATGTCTCCTGCATTTATAGCAAGCCCACTTTCCTATGATATCTGTAAATAAAATCTACTGTAACTAACACCCATGTTCCCTAATAAGGCAATAGAGTCCACCTGTGGGTCAGTGGCAAGAACTTTAAACTACACATAACTTTAAAAACAATCACTTACCTCGCATGGATGTGCCCCTTCAGAAGGGACAGGGAAGCTCGTTAGAGTTCATAAAAAGATGGATACTACAGGAAAACCTTATATCAGGGTTGGTTACTTTTCTTCCAGAAAGATAACAATCAAAATCGTACCCCACGGGCTGCAATATGTTAGTTGGTATTGCTAATACAAATAGCTACAACTAGCAGTACAACTAGCTTGTTATTTGTGACAGCAAATTTACTTGTTTATTTATTTATATGTTTATTTATTTGTTTTTCCACCTTCCATTTTGAACATGGTTAGGTTGTGTATAATGTCATCAATCATCAATCAATGTTTGATCCATCATCAAACTTCACAGATAAACAAGTAGCCGTCAACATCCTTGCTTCTCTTTTGTTGTTCTTGGCTGAGGCTTATTAGCTCTAAGATGTCAGTCAAAGGGCTGAAAATTAGCGTAGTGGTCTGAATTTAAGCATTGCGTGGCCAAATTTGAGCGTAACGGCGCCCTATGGGGAAGTACACTGGTGAAAAACCCTGCTGACTGTCCTAAATTAATGAACTGACTCAAAAGCAAGTTGGTAATTGTAAGATAGTAGACAATGTATCACAACCAAAGCTATTAAATAGTCCACTCGGCTACTTTTTGTGAAAAACTTATGATTTAAATGGTTAAAAAAACATTAAAGTATTAATAGCTGATTTAAGATTTATTTCTTTTTTAGTTTAACATAGTATAAGCAGGATAATGCCCTTCAAGGTGTTTATTATCAGAAATTAAGAGACTCTTCAGGCTTCTGAATTTTCCATTTTTTTTCTGATAATGGACACCTTAGCCAGCATTATCCCTTATTTACCGGGTCTATATCTGTATAACTGTATGATCCCTTTTGCTATTCTATTCTATTCTATCCTATTCTATTCTATTCTATTCTGGGATGCACTATAAGAAAATGTAATATTGATAGTCTATATCAAGTCTGCTTTTAATGCTGATGATGGATATATACCTACATTGTATACATTTCTGTCCTTGTCAATTAAACACTCCACACTCCACTGATCACAATGCATCACATGGCCAAAGAAATATGGGTTGGTACCCCCCGATACTCTCTCCAAATGCACAGACTCCTTAACCCCATATTCTAGAAGCGTAAGTGGCAATAGGATGGAGATAAACATGCATTATTAATATCTGCCCACTTTGACTTATTAGGCCAATACAATTTGTTAGAAACCTAATAACAACATCGATATGATTTTAATCCCGATATATTATTCTGAGTACCATTTAAAGTGACCAACATAGTACCAATGTGAATTGAAACATTTGTTTAAATAAAAAGAAGGCTTTCTCTTTTTTTAAAAAAGCAATACTGAAACTAATTGGCAATGTGTGAAAACATTTTTCCCTTTCCTGTTATGATGTTACTAAAGTGTTAATTTGAGCCATTTACACTGTAAATAAAAAAACACCACACAAAAAACATAATTTTACCCTGTCAATTTTCAACTGTTTGCTGCCAAAGCATTTTGGAATTTTTTTTGCACATAAGTTTGTCTTATTAGAAAGTTTACCTGACTTCCAATGTGCATGTACAGTTGTCATGTTTTCAAGCTTTGTCACAGTGCTTGTTTAGACCTTTTAAGTTCAACTGTTCTAGCTATCCATTGTAATCATGTCCTATTACAGTGTAATATTTGCTCTGATTACCTGCAGCTGCATGAATCATTTCCTTTAGATTCTCTGCCTTGTCCATGATCAACAACAAAAAAAAAATGCCTAACAGGAAGGAAACGTGAACTTTGTTCTGTTTTTGATGTCAGATGTTTATAGAGATAAATAATTTTACTTGTTCACTCTTTTTAAGAGTTTCTTCGATGCTAAGCACTTAAAAAGGTAAGAATACCAAAAAGAGATGCTTGAAAAGAGCAGTGATGATACACTTTAAGTGCAGATTGAAATGATGCACAGAGATCTATAAATAACCACGAAGATGTCTACTTGAGTGGATTTCAAAACTCTTTATTTCAGAGTGACTGTGAGAGGCTGTGTTGCTGTTGTGCTACTCCACATCTGACTGGAAATTACATGAAATGAAACCATTATAGGAGCATTTTGCTCTGACAGTGATGCAAAACTTACAGTACCAGGTTTTATTGCTTTCAGCATGAGATACATATACATGCTCGGGGGTGTGACCAAGCATCTAACTCCTGAGACCAGAAAGCACAAAATACTGGATTCACAAGTAAAAAAAATAGAATTAAACATCCTTGTTTAGTTTTCATTTTGTTGCTGTTGTTCTTTTTATAAATTATTCTTTAGCTTTAATATTTCGGTTTAGGTTTAACTTGTTAATTTTTATACTTTCTTTTTATATATTAAAAATGTATTTTTTGCATTTTCTGAGCAGAATAAGCCCAAACTTGTGTTTAAATTAATGGCTATTTAATGTTTAGATCTGACTTTTGTAAATATGCTGAATTTTGTTCCAGTAATTTTCAAAAAGGTGACAAAGCCAGTATGATGTAACTAATTTCATCTAGCACAATAATCACTGTGAAATTGTATCCGTTAATGCCATTTTCCTTAATGACTTCTTAATATAATTGGACAGAAAATTTCACACTAACCTTATAATATATTACTGTACATTTAACATGTTTACTTATTTTTTAAAATCAAAGTTTTAGTTTAAGAAAACCTCTTGTAGATACCAGAATACTATCAGCTGACATTAGAGGAGTTACCTTTCAGCAGGACCTTTGGATTTTCAGAGTGGTAGTTGTTTAGTTTTTACCAGATCCACTCTAAGAGAAGATCCCCTTGGTTAAACTAATGCAAAGCTGAAGCTGTTTGATGAGTCTTTATTATATACAGTTGCTGGAACACTACTTAAGACCTTCAAAATAAGAGCCTTATGATATAAACATCCCTTTGAACTTAAAATATGATATTTTAAAGATATTTAGGAGAGCTTAGTCTATATTTTTTATTTTTATAACACAGCATTGTAAATACTACTTGCATTTTGTAATCAGGCTGCAACTTTTTCCTGACAGTTATTATTTAATTCAGGATAGATTCTATCAATGTTGATGAGATATATGGTTATTAAAAACCTCACTGCTAGTTTTACTATTACCGCTACTTGTAGTAATAACAGTAATAGCAGTGTTACTAAAATACCATTAGAAAAACTATAACTGAAATACATTTGTTCACAACAGTTCTAGTTAGAGATAGACGTATACATTAGCCCGCATTGTTTTTCTGAAATTGACATTGGCGGATCGGTGCATGCATTAACTGATTTCATAAATGTGTTTTGCAGCCATGCCTTGAGTTCACATAAGATGCATGCATTCCTGCTCCTTACATTTACTTTCCATTGTTAATGTTTTGTTTAATTAGTTAATTAATCTTTTTGTTTGTTTAGACTGAGACTTGTGTAACATTTCTTATTATTGTTTCATTGTTATCATGTAAATGGAGGAAGAGAAAGTAATATAGGCCTAAAGAGTCAGCCTAAACAGAAAAGTAAATATCAGGGATCGATTAGACTTAAGTAAAAATAATTGGTATCAGCATTGGCCTTAAAGACATGTTTCCATCAACCTCTAATTCTTGTAGGATTTTTTATTTTAGTTTTGCTTTATGTTTGTTTTTTGCATGAAACATTCTGGAACAAAGAACATTTAGAACAGAGATTTTCAAAGCAGGAATTGTCAAAGTTTGCCTCGCTTTCAATCATTTTACATGCAGCTTCCCACAGTCTAAAAATGATCCGTATTTGGCCCACTGCACAGGTGGTTGATGCAGACCATTACCATTTCCATTTCTGAAGAGGAAAATTTCATTGGTAAATTTCAAAATTTAAATGATGGAAGATAAGGTGCTATTGTTTTATTTACTACTGTTACCTTTGCTTTAAATATCAACATAAAAACCACAAACATCCTGTGACTTTTACGCATAGACAGCCTTTAACACGGTTTTATTAGACTTTCAAAGGCTAGCTCTAACAGGCTGATATACAAGGTTAAAATACTATATATATATATAGCTATATATATTCTTTTGCCTGAATTCTCAACGTGTTACCTTGTAGAAACTGTAATCAAACTTTTCACTCACCCCTAGATACATGTTGTAAACCCCAAAGTACTTGCTTTTATATCAAGGGGCAAATAGTATGCTTGGACTAATAAGGGAACTGGAAAGCATTCTGCAAGACAAACTTGACTTTAACAAAAATTTGTGATGTTTTAATATTAGAGGATCCTTTGCCACAAGATCTCGTTACACTCCTAACACATGCTGAGGTTGAGTGTGATGGAAAGCATTTAAAGTAAACACATATGTATTGTCTCATAACATGTCAAACTGTATTTGTACTGTGACTACTTCACAGAACAGCTCTGGTTTGCTTTGTGAAATAGGAACATGGTGCCTGCTCCTTTATTTGAATACCTTAATCAAACAGTGCTGACTACTGCAGCTGGGGCGAGGTGCTTGCCTACAGTACAGCAAAAGGATAGAGTGCAGACAGAGGAGGGCCTGTGTTTATACACTTACGCCCCACCCAGCTCATATATCATCCCAACAACCGATATCTGCAAGGAAAAAACATAACTGAAGGGCTGTCTTTGTTAGTTGGTGGTCTCCTCTGCCTTAGATAAGCAGAGGAATGACGTGCTCCATTTGCATGCCTTATCACAGTTTTATTTTTTATTACAGCGCAGCCATGCAAAGGTCGAATTACCTTTTGTTAGTGCGTCCAACCACTTTCCATTAAGCGACCATCCTCAAGTGAAACAACCTCTTGAATAAACACAGACATAACATTATTTATTGTTTGATTTGGCAACATGCACGAGTTATTTTTAATACCCTGAGAGCTTGAACATAGCAGATGAAAATCAGCAATCCCTGTAATGCTGGCTGCAGTGTACATTTATCGTGAGTTGTGTTTTCACTATTAGCTAATGACAAACTCTGTGGTATGTGACAGACGGGCAGAGGGGGAGAATGAAGGGATAAGAGAAAGTCAAATAGGTTGAAGTAATCAGTGGCCCCGTTTGGGATGCTGTAGATGTGTGTGTGTGCATCAGCATGTGCGTATTTGTATCTGTGACTGGGCATGCTAACTCTGGAGCATTCAAGCGTTTTGCTGACTATGGAGTCACAATCACAATTGCTTTCAAAGCCCTGTGCAGAGGAAGGCCATGCATACCACAGTAAGGGCCGGTGACACACTGTGAGCAGGGGCAGAGCAAAACCAGCCTCTAAATCGTATTCTCCCTGCATCGGCACACAGCGGAGATTTTAATGGGGATTCCAAGCATTTGAAATCATTTCAATAAAACTGCAACAGGCTTTGAGATCGGCTGACTCAGTAAGCCCATATGTAGTCCAGACATTTTCTTACTTTATTTCCTTTATTATTGTTATTCTTCCATGCCACTCTATATGAAAAGTAATTTTTTCCAACTAATCAGAAGGTTTTTAGATCATTTTCTTCCTTTGATAGATATGCATTTGATATTTTGGAGAACAGCTGTTATGATATACAGAGGACAGAAAAAACATAAATATAGATAGGAAACCTGGTCCACAGCATAATTATTAAGCACCTTTTTACCATTTAAATGCCTTACATCTCCTTTTCTTACCTCTTAAATGTTTTTTTTGATGTTTGCTATAACAATTTCATTTTGAATAGATGAATGAATGTGTGAGTGTGTGTTAATGATGGGGTGGATATTGGTCCATATGGTAAGGCTTGGGCTGCACTAGTCAGCCCAAGCCTTTCACTATGAAGAAAGAGAATGAAAGAGAGCCCTAGACCCAGCCTCATGATGGGAAGAAATGTAAAAGATTAGTAGTTGACTTTGTTAGCCACAGCATGGCAGCTCAAGAACTACTTCCTTTCTTACTTCATAATCAGTCTTTGGAATAAGTAAAGGTTGTCTAGCCTAAAACACACACGGTCATATCAAGGCCTTATGCTAGCGTTAACTTACTTCAAAAGTAAACAGTCCATTGCTGTCAGCAGCAGGATGGTCCTTTGCGAGAAACACTTGAAAAAACACTGTTATTATAATATGCAGTCTATCTGTTAAACACTGTAAATACACTATCTGACTGTCATAGTTTACATTTATTATTTCTCAAGTTTTTCCGTAATTCTTCTGCTTTGTATCTAAGAAGTTCATTCTTTATCTTCTCCAACCACTGTATTCTCAATCCAGTTCAAGAATCTCCAAATCTGTCTTAGAGAGATCTTCAAGAGCCACTGTCCTTCAGCCTTTAGGCTGGTCATCTCTCCTATACAAATGAATTAAACCAATGAATCACCCTCTTAGCCTGCCACTAAATTTTTGCAGAGGCTGAGAAATTACCCATTCTCTTCTTAAAGGTATTTCAGCACAGTGGGTCTTGCAGAAAGGAGTTTGACACCAAAGTTATTAGACAATGCGATTCTGGTTGACCCTGGTGTTCTTGCAGAGGCAAGTTTTATTTTGCACACATATGCGGCCATGAAGGATTTTTCTGAAGCAGTTGAACCAGTTTGCTCCTAGATTTGCAAGGTGACCTTTATCTCTTGATAAATTGCAAATGAGAATATTATTGAGTACCTCTCTTTTAACCTGCAGCTCTTTGAAAATAACTCAGTTGACACCTTGACATGTATCAGATCCAAAATTTGAATAATTGTGCTGCTCCTTGTTAATTATTGACTGTACTCTTTAAATGATTCTCAATAAAAAAAAAAATAGCACAGAAAATATAATCTTCCTCTGTGACCACCAGCGGCGAGTTTTGTTATGAACATGGCTGAAATGTTTATAAAAACACATTCATCCATGCTTCACTCTTGGACAACCCTGTTCAAGGATATACGGTTTTCTGTGGAGGTAGAGGTCAGCAAGCGAGAAATGGAATAGAGAAAAGACATGTAGCCTAACATAAAAGATTAAATTATGCCACAATGTATATTTTTCTTATAATAACCTTTAGCCCTGAGAAAGTGAAGAACTAAAAGTTAAATCTAAATTGCCAACTCTCAATTTATGAAAAATAATCTCTCTTTTGGCTATTATACTGTTGCTGTGTATGCGCCATGATCTATAGTGGTAGGTCACATTTTGTACAACATATAGGAATGCATTAATGCACAATTCTACTGTAAAAAAAACTGGAGTGTATCCATATTTGTGTAAGAATTGTATATATATTGAAGCATGGTGAAGTCAGAAAGCTGGACAAACATACCCAGTTGTCTCAGCTTCCTGAGGTATGTCCTGTGCAAACACCAATGGCCATGATTTAGAAGTTCCTTGGCAGGCATTTAAGTGTTTTTCCTTCATTTGTTTTTTACTGAGTATCCTTTACAAATATTATTGGCCCGATGTTGGTCTTATGTCCCAATGTCTATGAAAAAGTTAACCCAGTAAACTGTCACACAGGCTAAATAATCTGATTTCTCCTTGTAAAACATTAGAAACATGAGGCAAGCAAATGTTTTGACAGCTGTCTTTTTTGTGCTTATTGATCTCACTTACAGGAGGTAAAACCAGAATGTAAATTGGCACGAACACGAAGTAAATTAGTAGCATGCATTTGGACCGTGAGAGACAGGGTTAGGGTTGACACAAAGTAGTGACAGTATAATCATTTTGTTAACATCCGTGGCATTGTTTAAAGAGGCACTATATACGTTTACTGAGTTTTCTAATGATAGCACCACCTGTGGCCAAACACAGAACTGCATCAATTTTCTGCTTGCCCTTAACAAGGTCATTTTTTTTACTTTGTTTACCTTACCTGGAGTTGCCATTGGTGTCTGAGTTGAGCTGGATGCCAGGCCATTCTGGTAATCCTCAAAATCCATTTTGAACATAAGGATTCAATTGTTTGCTTGGTCGGACACATTTAGAATGGACACGCTTAACGTCTCATCCGCCGAATAGCACGGGAACTTCCGACACAAAGTAAATAAAGGAAAATAGGCTACAGGCTTGTAGATGCATCAGTGCTGAATTACTGAGGTGTCAGTTTGTTTATCAAATGATGTTTTAGTTGTAAAGGGTCAAATAAAGGGACGTTTTATAGATATTTCTCAGTAAAAACCTACATAATGTCTCTTTATGGTTTTGGACTCTCTTCAGAGTAATTAAAAGGTTACAAACTAAGGGAAGTTATTAAAAAATGAAGGCTGTAAGATTCAAGATGACATATTAGTTGAAAAACTGGAGTAAGGGCTACAAAAAGGGGCCCTCTTTTTGTGTTGTCAACCCGTTTAGCTTAAAGTTTGCTATGAGCCATACCAGTGAGTGATATTGCTAAAAAGCAAGTGAGGGAAAAGAACAGTGGGGTATTTTTTATTTTTTTATTTTGACATATTTTCAATGGTGTCAGGTTATTGAGGGCATTCCCTGTGTTAACTAAGTTCCAACAACCTCAGGGTGGTTCAGCACATTTGTTAACACACAGGAAAGGGAAACTTTCAGAGAGCTTTATATAGAATTGTTAATAACACAGTAGACTGTAGTGAAAACCAAAGCAGCATTTAACTGCCACAACCCACATGTGCCAAACAAATATATAATGTATGTGTGAGCCTATTTGTGCTTACTTTTGTTTGAATCTTACCATACTGTAGCAGTGAAAGAGGAAGAATTAGGATTCTTTAGGTTTGTGCAGAAAAGATGTACGTAAATAAAGCTTCAAATTCAAAAACACCTTCCTCAAAATTACTCCTGTCACTTAAGGATAAACTGATTTTGTGATGCTTAGATTGGAAATGTTAAAAGTCAAAGGGGCGTATTCATCCAGATCAGGGGTAGGCAATGAGTCTCTGTTTCAACAACACTGAAACAAATAAAGGGGTAGTAGTAAGGCCTCTGCGAAACCTGCTCACATGCTGAGGAGGTAATTTGGTCTTTAGTTTCAGGTGTGTTTGTGCAGGGAAGCATGCAGAAGCAGCAGGACAGTGGCACTCAAGGACCAACATGCCTACGCCAACCAAGACCCTCCTCAGTCATTTTGGGTCGATCAGTTGTCATAATCGCTCATATTGCATTAGACTCAGCTGGCGCTAACAGAAGAAAAACTCTCATCAGCTAAAATTGAGTGGACATTTCAAGTCTTCAGAATATATAATTTTATTAATTAGTTATATTTTTACTGTACATATGATTAATTTAGTTTATAATATCAATTACACTATCTGG
>JAUZNJ010031860.1:3499-13996 GCA_034780135.1 Jordanella pulchra | reverse complement strand
AACTTAATTTCACAAACACCGTACAAGTTTTGACCCTTTTTGAGCCAATTCTCCGTCATGCAAGGATATTTTGGATCGGGCCGAGTTTCAGCCTCCTCGCGTGTCTTCCTCTTCACTATAGAAAACAGAGGATTGAAGAGATTGACGAGTCCAACCAGTCCGATGTGTTAGTTTTGGACGTACAGTGTGAGCAGTCAGATTGCATCACAACATTAGGCTGCACAGTGTAAGGACATACATCATGAGCTGTGAAGTTTTAAACCCTGCGGTTTCATCGCACAGTCTGAGCTGTAGCTGAGTACAAAGATTGAAAGTACTGTACTGTTTATGTCCACCCTAAGTCTTCTTAAGCTACAGCCAGGTTGGCCCAGTTCAAGATTTATTCCAAAGCAGTGCTCATTCCTTATGTTAATAAAATACAGTGATATGAAAAAATCTTAACCTCTTTCCTGATTTTTTTTTGTTTTCTTTGCATGTTTGTCCCACTTAAATGTTTCAGAACATTTACCATTTTTAATATTAACAAAAGACACGGTAAACACAAAATGCAGGCTGTAAAGTTTTGATAATTAAAGGAGACATATCTGTGAAGGCTCTCAGTCATCCAGGTCATGGTCAAGCTTGGAAAGTTCAGTTTAGGCAACTGGACGTGAAGTTTTCTAGAAGACGATTCACCTCTCATCCAAAAGGCATCTTCAGTTCTAACTGGTGGTTGGGAGCAATGAGATTTATATAGGTGTAACAAAAGAATATACACCGAAAATCCTTTATTACAAACTGAGCTAAAACAGAGCAAAAACACACAAATAAAAAAATACGCATGACAGGGTAACTTTTCAGGAAAACTTTGTATACAACTAGAGTGAGCTAGTTGCATATACATTTGAAAAGTCATATAACAAGTCTATTACTACCCATCTGCCTACCTATTACTCAATTGCTAGACTTTCTGTTATACTGCTGGCTTCTCTTTCTTGTTTGTCTTATGCAAATTTTTAAGGGCTATTTCTCCTATCCTATCATTAAAAAAACTTCAGCATGCTCTTTCCATCTTGCTGCCTGTAATATGGTCCTCCTCCAACCCTAGAAAGCATGACAGAAGTGAAAAAAAAAAGTGTCGGTTCGGAAAACATTAAAACCCTCTCTGAAAATACCCAAAGGATTAAGTGCAAAACCTTTAAGTTCTGATTTCTTTTTCCTTCTGCTCTCTGTAATGAAGACTTTGCAGGCCTGTTTTATGTAGAGGATGCCACCAACCGAGGATGCTTAGTAACTGGACCCCTGTACAAACTTCTTTCTGTTTAAACATGGTGTCAGCAAGCTCCTGCTGAATGCGGCTGTTTACTGGTTCTTGTTTGCTGCTGAATTACTGTCCCTGACGTGGTAAACAATCAGACTGAAATTCTGTCACATTAGCAGCTGTGAAAAAAAGCCCAAACAGATCCCATTCTTTACTCACTCATAAGTGGGCCTAATCCTGTTGATGGAAACAGAATCCCACCAATGTCCAAACAGCCCCCAGGTGCAGTAGCCACACAGACACAGCCTCTGGTTTGTCTCTCTTTATCACTGTTGATAAATGGAAAGACCCTCTACCTTGGGCATGCAGCCCAGGCTGTGGCTCCGCTAATTACAGAGTCTGTTTCCTCATAAATAACTAAAGCGATTAAAATCAGCCACAGAAGCTGCAGCATATAAAGTTTAAAGGAGTATTATATAAAGGGTCCTCTTGATTCTAGAGATGTTTTTATAAAAGTTGAGGTTTATTAAGAAAAGCTTTACAATCAAACAGTTAACAGTTTGTCCCTTGTTTTGATTTTCAAATAATCAGCTACAACTGATTCATTGTTATTCAACATATTTAGCAATACTTAAGCACATTATGCATCTGGTAATTACACTCTAATAGCTCAAAACAAGATCAGGACTGATTTAAAGCTGTTTCTAAGTCTCTCTAATGACTGTAAACAAATGCTAATGTCCTCCACTGATAAACTTCCTAATGTTCATAATGTTATATATTGTATTAAAATTGTATTGTATTAAAAAAAGATTACCGTTGCATTGTGAGATAGTTTCAGCCTCAGATTAATGAAGTATTCTTGTGTGGAAAACTTACAAATCATAGATGATTATGATAAATGCGACTCATGTGAACACTGTTGTTCTCGTGTAGGCTTATAATGACATTATTAGATAAAGATATTCTTAACCATTTCCAAGGAGGCAATTGTGTTTACTGAAAAAATCCTGGCTACTAAATTAATGGTATTACCATTTTAATCAGTTTTTCTTTGAGGTTTTTTGTTGTATCAACTTCTTTCTTAATAAGTATATTGGGATCATAGGGACTTGCTTATTTACAAAAAATCATTTAGTCTCCCTTATATTAATCTGAAAAAATCTTCAATGAGAAAAACAGCTTTTAAGCATTAAAAATCTATCTTAATTTTTCTATTACCATGCAAATCACCTTACAGTACAAAGATGTAGAAAACCTTTTGCCCTTTCCCAGATTTCTATTTGTTTTTTTTTTTGTTTTTTTTTATAAAATTCTAATTGATTGACTAAAGTGTCATGAACCATATGACACACAGCCTTATAGGCTTATCAGACTCAAACAGCAATTACAGCACAAGACATTCACCCAAACGAAAACAAACGTATATTATGAAAGATGCACAACTCTCTGTCTCGGCCACTGAGCGTTTTTGACACATTTTGCTAAAACAAAAGTCTTCTCATTATATAGCCACCTTCACATATTTGCCTCAGGGAAAACAAAACTTAACTGTTTTCTGTTGCATTTTACTTGGACAAAACATTTCTCCAATTACAATATTAAGGACAATGAAATACGAAATGAAATTCATCTTCAAACACACATCAATGTCGGTTTTTAGGAATCTCTTTATATCTGCCTCCAACGGACAGAAGAAGAGGACAAGTTCTTAACTGCGCACACGGTGACCTTTGTCTTCTTCTCATTTTTATGATTAAAAATAGGCCTATTTGGAAAACATTTTTAATTGGAATATAAGTAATAAGTTTAGGTTTCTTACAGATATCCTGCACCCACTAATTTCTAAATAAATTATTCCTGTAAATAAAAGTAAAATCACAAACAGAAAATATTGCGGCATTGGTTGATTATAGCTGGATGTTCTCTTAATGGTTTTCTTGCTAGAGCTGAATTCAGGATTTGGATAATTATTGCAAATGTCCAGGTTATGCAGAATAAAAAGCTTCAACTGTCAAGTCTTTGACTCTTGTAGCTTTTTCTTGTAACACTAGATTAGTTTCATGCCAAATGTAAGTGTGTGAAAAAATCACCTTTTGTCTCCCAAAAGGGACCGGGGGCATGACAACCTTTAGAGGAAATCTGAGACAGACTATATAGTGTGTTTGGTCAGCAAACGTTTTTTAATCTTAGAAAACTAGAAGTAGCTTTGTGATGCTTTATTTCACTTGTTCTCAATTCCACAAGACAAAAGTTATCAGGTCTGAGTGTGCCTGGTGAAACCAAACCAAAAGCATGTCTTCAATCCAACTTAAGCAGTGATTTAACAAGAGGGGCAAGTACGGTATACTTTCACACAGAGCCAGTCTAGTTCAGACAGCTTGTTTTGTAAAATACGATTAAATTGGAATTTGGATGCAGAAATAATACCTATCCAGGGTTTCTTTCTTTAACCGGTTTTGTCACTGATTACTTACTGATCTAAATGTGGGAAAATATTTTGATTGTTGGTTAATTGGAAAATGAAAATCAAACAGGGGAAATGAGACTAAGCCTGCTGTTCAAAGATAACAAACATTGAAGATTAAACAACCATAATTTTAAAGCACGTTTCAAACATTTGAACACAAATAATCTCCTAAAAATGGACAAAATGGTTATTTAAGAGGTTTATTGAATTCATATTGAATATAGGATAGATGAAGCAACTGCAACAGTAAATGGTTCCCAAAAAATAAATGAATGGATGTCTATTAAATACAGGCATGTAAATAGATAATAAAAGCAAACTCATTTTTCAACCTAGGATAACTGGGGGATAAAAAAATACAATTGAATTACAATTGAACAAAGGTTGAACAAATCACACATAATCTTACTTAAAATCCAGTTAACAGACAAACTAAAAGTTAAAGACTAAATACCTTGGCATGACCACATAACACTGCAGCATAATATAAATCAGGACATTCCCCTTTAAGTTGATGGGTCTGACCTCTGGTATCAGTCTGAACATATATAATTCAATAGTAAAAACCTTAGTTAGCTAATTATATTGGAAATAATATTCTCTTCTGTAAACCTGTTTGTAGGACTTGTATGTCCTGTAATAAGCTTCCTGTTCCCTTTCTCTGATTCAAATGTAGTATCTGGAAACACTGGAGGGGATCTACTCTGCAGCCACCACGTCACCTTGTTACCAGCTGACTGAGACACACTTTCACATGACCGTCACATCGGGCCAGGGGCTGCTGTTCGGCAGCTGCTGCTCCCTCTGCTGGATTCAAACTCTTTTTTTTATGAGAAATCCCTCTGTAAAAATGATATATATATCTCTATATATATATCTCCAGGAGTGACATTTGGCTGAGTATTGCAGAGGTCAGCTGCATGTCAGCAAACTGAAATTGCATTTAAAACTACAGTGTTACTGGTGAAGATGTGTGCTGGTGGAAAATCTATTTCAAGTTCTGAAATGCTATACCTCTGTCAGACACGGCTGCTGTAAGAACACTGCGTGTATTACGTGATCTAAAGCACCGCTCTATATTTAACATATCATGGGGCTTGCTGCCCTGCTTGCTCTTGCACAAGAAACGCCCCCCAGAAAGAATACGACATGGCTCTGCAGGGTCTCCCTCCACCTCTGATCCGGGCGGAACAAGGTCTCAGCTGAAGCAGGACAGGTAGGAACATGGGTGAAAGTATGTGTTAACTAACTGAAGTCAAGCTAAAACAGACTTAAATTTTAATTTCAATGAATTTCTGGAGTAATTTGGAGTAACATTTCCAGAATATAACGTTAGCATTATTAAATTATTTTAATGCGAGATACTCCAAAACACAAAAACAATGATTGGTTTTTATTATTGCATAACAAGCTGTATGGGTATACTAGTTTAGGTAACCTCCAAGATTAATGTTTACAGTGATAAAAACAGTAAAATATCCCTAAATGAAATAACAACGATAACGATAATGATAACAATACTTAATATGAAATTATATCATTCAAAACTAGTCTGGGCTGTGAGGTTATAGTGAAAATGCTGGTGACCTCCACACTCACCAGGATGCCTTAATCATTGAAAGTTAATATGTTTCTCATAATATCCTTCATATGTTAAAAAAAAAAGAGATGAAACGTTCTTATTTCTTTTGCTTTGCTTTACATGATAAGAATATGGAGAACTTTTTAATAAATAATTAGTATAAAGAAATGCTGAGGCTTCCCTAAGTTAAACATCTCGCCTGATCTTAAGTTCTTTTCAAAAGCATTGCCGAAATTAAACTTTTAATACAGTCATTAGAAATACAGAAGCAACAACAATGCATACACTTTTTTATTTACTTTTAACACATTTTTGTAAATACATGAAAACCTAAGAAACTTCTAGTTTTCTGTGTTTAAAGGAAGACTTTAGATGCCACTTTAAAAGCCATAAACAATCTTCATCATCTCCAGGAAAAGGTTTTTTCATTTCCGACTCCTCTTTCATCTCATCTAAAAACATAAAGACATTTCTAAAGTTTCTTACAACTTTTACTTATGCTGTTTATTCCTGTTTATTCTACTTTATATAAGGGTTTAAACCTTTTATTAAAGGATGAGCAGCTTGTTGGTAATTTTACAACACATACAGGGCAAGGAATCAACCAGGGGTCTGTGCCACAGCCGACCAATGGCTGAGCTCTTCAACCAGAGTAATGCTTTTCAGCCTTGCTTTAATATATTTCAACATCTAATGTGGTAATATAAGGCCTTCCTGGGCCAACGTATGCCCGTGGGTGTTTTTAGTTTTTTTGAGAGCTGCATGATCAACCCCTGGTTGGCATAGAGGATCTTATACTTCTTTCAAGTACATCCAAAAGTTCTCAGTATGTATTCAATAAATCCTTAAGCAAATCTTGAATTTGCTTTATATTCCAGGTTTTGTTGAGCCCAAAGCCAGATGGAGGACTTTGATTACAGCTTGGAGATCAGCGACCGAGACTGGGAGTGCTTCTTTGCAGAGTGTGAGGAGTGCAACCTGCTTCCTCCATCACTGGCACGTGTGGATGATTCAGGAATGAGTGATTTCGATGACCCTTTTCTCACCCAGAGATCCCGAAAAGTCGACCCAACACCAAGCTCCCCAGTTTCTGACCTCCCTGTCAGCAGCCCTCCAGAGTTCAGTGGTTCTCCAGTTGCAGCGTGGTGCTTGGGTAAAGATGAGAGCAGTGGATTAGACAGTGTTCTCTCAGGCAGTGAGGAGGACATACACCTTCAGTCGGTCAACATATTTTTTGAAAGGCTGAAAGATCTAGGAGAGACAGATCCAAACAAAGAGACCAAACAAAAGGAAAACCAAGTCAGTGGAAGGACTCTGCCAAAAAACTTCCCTAAGTTAAACATCTCGCCTGATAGGATGGAAAAAACATTTGGCAAAGACACCCAGAGGCCAGTTGACTCCATTGGAAACATCAACACAATGAAAATAGTTACAGCTGAGTCCAATTTTTCCTCAGAACCTGAAACCTGCAGCACATCTCCCCTAAGCTTCTGCAAATCACCAGTAACAGAGTTATACATAACAGAGGAAGACTTCACAGACAACGTACCAGACGAGGAAGCACAGTGCAATCTACTTCATAGTTCAACAGACAGTGTTTTTGGCTCAGACACAAAAACTCAGCCCTGCAGATTGGAAATGTGGAGAAGCATGGATGACATCATCAAGCAAGAAGATCTGTTGACAATTCCAGAAACTTTCTGTAAAAAGTGTAGTAGTAGAAGCGATCAAGCGTCGACCCCTGAGGGGTCTCAGTTAGTCTCCATAAGGAGGAAGAGGAGGAAGAAGAGACGACTCAGTCTGGAGGGAGGTGAAGGTGGACATCCTTGTGACAGGCACTCAAAGGGGGAGAAATCCGTGGAACAAGAGGGAAGGTGTTTGTTTTTATCGAGGGAGGCGCTTGATTTTAAAGAACAGAAAAATCTGACGTATGTTCTGACTCCGAATCCCACCACCATCAAGTTCCCAGAGAATTTCTCTGCTCAGGAGATAAAAATTGAACTCTCCCTCTCTGTTTCCCCAAGTGACAATCAATGCCAACAATCTCCAGTAAGAACATGTACGGATAGCAATTATCTCACTGAACACACACCCAAACCTCTCCTGAGTGAAACTGATGACACTGCTAATGATGCAGCAGATTTACAGCCAAACAGTGAGTTTCAGGTTGCACAATCACTTGGTTTGACTGAAAAATCCTGCTCGCCAGTTTCAGCTGCTGAAGTGGAGACAGAGAAGTCAGAAAATCAGAGGGAGGAAGTAAAATCTGCCAAACTTCAGCCATCTGATGAACGAAATGTGTTGGTCAGTGACTGTGAAAATGAACCAAATGTAAAAAATTCAACAGAAGTCAAATCACTCAACCCTTTACCGGGTGCAGGGTTATGTGCTCTTGCCATGGAAGTCGTCCAATATGACAAACTATCCTCAGCTATGTCAGACCTGGCCATGGAGGCTGGAAATTCTGGTCTGGACAAACGCACAGCATTTCAAAGCGATCCTGAACATGAAGAACAGCTGGAGAGTGATGGTCCAAACACAAATCAAAATGGTTCTGGAGAGGAGAAGACTCACCTTTCTGTGCACACAACTGAAGGGATCAGTTCTTTTCAGCCAAAGGCATTCCACAATGAGACTTTGGATGAAGTTATCAACACTTATTTAACATCACAGCATCTTGAAAAGTTAAATAATGAGAGTTGCTTGTCTGGAAATCTTTCTGGTTTAGAAACAGAACAAAGAACAGATCTGTCAGCGGTTTTGACTTCAAACGTCGACCTAAAGAACAACAAAAAAGAGGTAAAGTCTGAAATACTAGATTCAATAAGCAACACTCAGGCAGTAGCCGAAGCATTACAAAGTGAAAACATAAAAGCCAGTCCTTCAGATATCACGAGTGTGTCCTCCAGGGTCGCTCTGGATGCAGAATCTGTCCTTTCACTTTGTAATGAGGACAAGTTTCTGGTTTGTTCACCTCTTAATGAGCAGGAATCTGTTCAAGCAGCGGAAGATCGGCCCAATCTGTTGGAAGATAAGGAAGAAAATGCTTTTTATGGTTCTAAAAGCCAAGAGGAATCAACGTTTGATTTGGCAAGCAAAGCTGGAGAGGTCATCACTGCATCCACAGATAATGAGGAACTGGAGAAGATGCCAAACTCTGTGTTTGCCATGTCATCATTTTGGAGGGAGATGGAGAAACTGACAATAAACGACATTTTGGGTCTACGAAATGAGGGCAAATTTTCGCTACCCGATACACTTCCAGCTGTTAAGGAAAGTGAGGACACAGCGGTAGATTCTGGCATTTTTACTGAAGACGAGGAGTCCAAGCTGGTAGATGCCACAGAGGAAAGATGTGAGGTTGTTTTGTCGTGTCCTCGAACTGTTACCTGGCAAAGTGAACCTATGCTTATCATCCAAAGTCCAGACAATCGTCCAGAACGCACTGTTTTGGAGTCTGAGACATTTTCATCTGAACCTGTCCTCAATGAAAGGGCACATACATGCCTCAAAAGAATTTCTAAAACAGTCAGTGTGCACAATTTACAGGCTTTGGAATCGGAGTCTTTTAGCTACACGTGCAAAGGGGATGCACTGCAAATCTTAGAAGAGCAGGATCACGAAAACTTGACATATCTCACCGGGACTGCAAAAACAAAGAAAGAAACCTTTCCTTCATCCTCAATAAACACCTTTAACATCTCATTCACAGACATATTTCAGAGCTTCTTTGGAGGCAAACAGTCAGTTTCCAGTCAGTCAACTAAAGAAGATTCAACCACCTTCTACATTAGTGGAAATTCTGTCCCTGAAACATATGATCATTTCTTTTCAGAGTTTGATGATGAGAGCTTCTTCTACCCGCTCTTAACAGCAGCAGAGAAAAATGAAGATAAAGCAGTTCCTATATTCTCTTACTCTCGCTCAGCTAGAAACTTCCAGTTCCCAGAGGCCTATGAGCATTTCTTTGCATCCTCCTCATCTGATGATTCCTCCTCAGAATCTGAGGAAGAAGAAAACTTTCGGCCTGTGAAGGTGGTGAGCAGGTTCAGCCGTAAAGTGAGCTCCACACATGTTACCACCGATGTATATGAGGATTTCTTCATGGATGGCGACATCACAGGGAGTCTCTTCTCTTTGAGTTCACTCTCCTTCAGGAAGATTAGCTTCAAACCACCTACACCCCAGGAGGAGGGGAAAAACTCACTTGTCCCAATGAGGCAGAGCTCCCAACACCAGTTTAAGAATACTGGGATTCCAGTAAATGCACTAGGCAATCCAGATGTGAAGTTTCCCGATCCACTGCTATACCACCTGGAGGACAGGATCTCCAGACAACTCGCACTGGAGCCTTACAGATATGAAGGTTTGGAGGTGGCTGTTTCTAATCCAAGTAAGCTAAATTATTAACTGCACAACCAGAAAAAAAACCCAAACACATAATCAACTTAACATGTTGCTGTTATAATATCAGCTGCAGAAAATGCATAGATAATTCAAATCTGTGCAATTTTGTTGCAGTTTTGGCTTAATTGCAATTAGTTAACACATTTCTGTTTGGTAAATACCAAATAATAAGAGAGAGAACGGTTTTAATATTCTATGTAGCTTAAGCATTTGATTATAGTATCTGTAGTATAATTTTTTAGTAAAAGCAGAGGAAAGCTTGCAACATCTACAGGTAAACCTAAACATTTCAAACATTTGAACATACATATTTGTACAGCATAGTGAAAGAAGTAGAAGAAGGAAAGCATCTTAGACATTGTGGCAACTTGAATACACTGGCCTCAGGGTATTTGCCACACTTTAAAGATTCAGATCTTTCCATTCTAATATTAGATAAGGATATTCTCATTTAAAACAAACAAACAAACAAAAAAACAGTTTTCAAAGGACAATTGTATTTAATGAAATCAAGGGTTGTGCAAGCCGAACTACTTCCACCAACTTTGTGTTAAACTTAATTTATTTATTGATATTACAATATAAGCCTTTATCATTCCTGATGCAGCTGGATAGTTAAACTAAACTGTGTTTATTCACAGCAAGGGGTAATTACATTTCACCATGGGCTCAGGTTGTTTGTTTTTTTATCTTTTTACATAAAATCTTTGTCTAGCTTGACGCTCGCTTCTTGTATTTACTCTGTTAGTATAATACTGAAATAACTTTGATGACCAGAAGCATGTTTTTGAAGAAGAA